>JACXGJ010012772.1:0-17340 GCA_016801105.1 Esox niger
ACCTACTTATGTTGAATGTTTGTGCACGTAGTTGTGGTTTATTTTGGTTGTTAGCCGTAGGCTATAGTTCACCCAGTCATTGTGTCTGTTTTGAGTTTTCCTTTGTTACTTTGTTCCTTTTTTGATTAAAACATGGATTATTTCTACACCAACCGTTCTGCCTCTGCTCTTCTGTCCTCGTACACCGGACACTGTGACACCCCCCGTGTCTCTTTTTGGAAATGTTATCACAATTAATCCAAATGTTTGGATTTTCACCATCTCATTTCACTGCCATTACATTTTTATTTATTTTTTTATTCCACCTAACATTTTACCCTCTGCTCTTCAATCTTTGCAGTGGAAAACATAGAACTTATTATTTTTATGGGTTTAATACATGCTCACAATGAAAGTCTAAAATTATGTTTAATCAAAAGGTTTTCCACCACGGTACACTGCAAAAGCATTACAATTGGTGGAATGACCCCAAAACTCTTCTTTGCTCCAGGTCCATGAGGACAATATTGTGAACACCATACCCTGCCAAGTGTCAGTCAGTGAAATTGGCTTAGAGACTTTAATGAGAATGAAACTATCTACGTATTGATTTGTATACCTGCTCAGTCTGCTCATTCACGCATCAAAGAATCTGATACAGCAGATCTCACTCAGTGAACATTATGAGAATGAACTGTCTGTCTACATGGGTATTTCAGTATGTACGTCTCTCTGTCTATCTGCATGTGTCTGTCTGCCTGTTTGTATATTTCTGACTGCCTGTATACCTCTCTGCAGGTCTGTATCTTTCTGTATGTCTCTATCTTTCTGCATGTCTGCCTGCAACTACACATCCCTCTCTCTCTGTCTGTCTGTCTGCATGTGTATGCACCTCTCCCTTTGACTGTCTGCATCCCTCTGTCTGACTGCACGTATCTGTCTGTCTGCACGTATCTGTCTGTCTGCATTAATCTGTCCATCAGAGTGTGAAGAATTCAAAATGAAAAAGATGAAAATCGGGGTCCGTAAACCACCTGTAAATCCAGTCTAAATACAAAGATGGATTGGGTTGCGCATTGTCTTGTTCACCCCACCCCTCCCAAGATGCTCATACTGAGTCTACTTCTATCCTGCTTGATGAGGTGGAATAACGCGTAAGTGATCTAAGACCGCTCGTAAAAGATTCTCTCCAGGTCTTTCACTACTCGGCCCTTGCTTGTAGATTCTCCACTTCGGCTCACCCCACAGGCTTTTAAATTGGGTTTACGTCAGGGCACAGGTGGCCATTGCAAAACTTGATTCTGTAGTCCGTGAGAAATGTTGTGTGGCCCCAGGGGAATGCTTTGGATTACAGTCCTGTTGACGATCCAACGAGAACCCAGTTTTAGCCTCCTGGCAGAGGCAGACAGGTTTCAGTCTAAAATCTCCTAGCCAATAATGCCATTGTTCTAACCAGGTTTCCAGGGCTTTTGGAAGCCAAACATTAGCAACTTCAGATATCCACTGTCATCTTCCAGGGTAGGGAGTAGGTTTTCTTCTGCATAATCATCCCTGTTTTTAAAGCGAACCCTCCTTTGGTGTTTTTATGGCCAAAAAGCTGTATTTCTGTCTCACTTGACTCTCACTTGATATATCATATTGCTTGGTTCCAATCAAGTCCTAATAATGTTTGGCAAGTCAAGTTACAGATGTTTACTGCATGACTTGATGACGATAGATGTTTTCTTCTGGCAAGATGCTCAGATCAGCATTGAGATTTGAGATGTGAGAACGTGTTGGAAATTCCACCAAATAGAACCCATAGGAAGTAGGTACAGTGACAAAAGCCTCTTTCCACGAAAACAGTTTCATTTAACTTGCAATTAGAGAGGAATCAAAGTAAGAAGGTAACCGTGACAAATCTCTGACGTGGGTAAGAAACTTGTCAGTGCTTATAGGAGGCAGGATGTGGTTGGATTACTATACAGCTGTCTTGGCATCAACAAATATTTTTTACTCAAGTCCATTCCTTCACCTTGTTGTGTTTCTTCTCCCCATCCGGCAATAAAACACATTGATCAGTCTTAACAGCCACATTGACAATTGGTTCACAACAACATCAACACCTCATGTTCTTCTTCTCCCTCGTTTACTACACAATCACCACATCTGGCATTCCTCTTGTCAATATTTACCAATCAGCTCAATACAAAACTAGAAATATACATTGTAGAATTAATAAATACATCTGTACAGGAAAATTCCATAACACGTTTTAATTTAGTTTTGGAAAGGTTGTGACCCTAAGATTCAGCCAACTTCTTTCAAATCTTTAAGTGATATATGGGGAATATTTTATCTCTCAATCCTTTAAGCTTCATAATAATTGTTATAATAGTGGATATATTTTCAGCCGTTTTACTATCTTTTCTTTTGCCTAATTTATTTGAGTCAACAAGCTTTAGTCTTAAAGACTTTTGATACGGTAAATCATTCAATTTTAATTAATATCAACCTTGTTGGGCTTTGCTGAGGACACCTGTTTATGGTTTCAGAATTATCTTAGTGATAGAAAAGAGGGCTATTGTGACAGATGGAGTTGAATCTAATTTTCTAATAGAATTTCAAAGAGAGGTTCCCCGGGGTGCAATTTTTGGTCCTTTGTGGTTCACTCTGTATGTAAATTATATCTGTAACTCTGTGAGAACTCTGCCATTTTCAATTTCTTTATGACAGTACTATACCCTGCCACCCCAAATCTTTCTCAGGAATGTGTATAGTTCAGTTTGATTTCTAACTAATTCTAAATTCTCCTTGATCTGAAGCTGGTGCCAAATGCAATGAAAACAAAATGTATACTATTCTCCAAATCAATATTTAAATGATTTCAACATTATTGCCCTGGACACATTGTCTCGTACACACACTTTGGGATTTGTTTAGATGAAAATGTATCTTGAATAAATTAGCGAGTTGGTGAAGAAGCTAAGGATTAAAATGTGTTGAAAGGCATTTTTCTTCTCAGCACAAAATTGTGCAAGCCACTTTCGTCTCTGCTTTGGAATGTGCTACATACACACACCTTTCCCTTAGAACATATTACTAGTACAAACCAATTCCCACATCCTTTTCATTTATTTTCTTCAGTTGGCTGAGATTCTCTGGCTTTGGTGGACTAGTTACTACTGGTTGATGTATATCAGGATTTACTGCATGTCCTGACTGTCTTACCTCAAAAATAATGCTTTTGTCAACCAATGCGCCTTTCTGATGGAATGTTTTATTGTGCTGAAGAACTTCAAGCTGAATGCTTTGGTGCATATAAGGCAGGGCTTTTCAGATCTGGATCCTGAAGCCAGTTCCACTTCATATCCAGTTTTTCATTGCAAACCCTCAATCAGGGACTTGTTTAGACCTAGGACACCAAGTGAATGCAATAATGATGAGGCTGAACAGAAAACCAGCAGGCTTCAGAGCTTGTAGTTTGAGAGTAGAATATCCTTGCTATAAAGCAATTCATTTGCTTGACAATTAAACTGTATATTGTTCACTGTGACTGTCATAATTGTGTTCTTCATATATCTCTGTGTTTATTTGTTGAAACACCGGACACAGGGCCCATAGATACCTAGATCTCAGTCTGACTTTTATGTAATAATAAAGGTAAAAGTTAAATAAAAAGGAATTTCTTGTGCTAATAGTTGTCACACGTTTTTTTGAAAAATTATCTTTACAATCTTAATTGACGGGCAGATTTCACTCATATTTTGAGTGTAAGGTCAAGCTAATAAACAAAATGGAATTGGTGTATCCAAAATAACAAATAACTGCATTTGTTTTTCAATTACACTGTGTTAAATATCACAGCTGACTGTCATTTTTCTTCTGTGCTCTGCTACCCAGACAACACAACGCAAGTACAGATCAAGGGCTTTTAGATTTATGTGTGTCATTTATGCATATTATTATTACCAAACCATATCTTCTGACCCTCTTCCTCTTTTCGCTGTCCCCGGGCTGTTACAGGAGCCCCCCAAAAAATCACTGTCTCTCATTGGAGATCCATGGGAGCTTCTCCCAGTGTGGGTGTAGCAAACAGCCGTTACTAAACGGAGATTAAAACTACAGTGGAAAGACCCTGTAAAGCCCTTTTAAGACTGGTGGGTGATTTCGGATTTAGCAGTGGTAGAGATACACAGGTTTTTTTTCTCTCTTTAATTGACTGTTGTAATCCATTAGTTCTTTCAAAGTCTGGGAAACAATAGGGCATCAGGATTTTATGGGTTCTAGAGAGAGACAATATTGTGGTATGGGGTTGTTTTCTCTAAAGTTATCAGATTGGATTATCCCAGTGGGATATGATTAAAAATTCAATTTAGGTGTTTTAAAAACTGGATTTTGATTCTCTGGATAAGGATTTGAATTGTGGAAGTCCCTGTTCGAAGAGATAACAACTTTGCCATTTGACGCATATCAAGTGATTAGTGATTGTAGGTTGGTTTGCATTTTTCAAAAACCAAAGGTGTTGTGTTGGATGGTTTTGATCTGAACAACTTCAGTTGAGTATAGTTTTTATTCCAACAATCTGGATCTCAAATATGTATTCATAGTGGATTTGAAAAGGCAAAATTAATCAACAAGTTAATATTTTTTAATGTTTTTTCTATCAAATCAAACAAAAAATAATTATCTTAAAATTAACTCTGATATAGGTATGTGTTTTTATATCGACAGACATGAAATCAATTGAATTCTGGATTTGCTTTAAATGTTTGTCTTTTCACAATGTTTTTGTTTTTAATTTTGCAAACCAACTGTGGGACCTGCCAGAAACTGGTGTATTAAACCTGAATTAATGTGAAACACCATAATTGCACACAGGTAGTCTCAGTTCAACTTGGTATGTGACTTCTAATGACAACTGGTTGCCCCACAGCTAATTGAGGTCATATTAAAGGGGGTGAATACTTATGCAATCAATTTATTTTCATTAAATTAGAAACATTTAGAAAAATTTGCACATTTTATTTCTCACTTTGACATTACAGACTTCTTTTTGTTGATCAGTGGCCAAAAGCCCATTAAATATTTTTTTATTTCATGTTGTAACACAATAAAATCTGGAAAAGTCTGAGGGGGTGAATACTTCTGACTGCCACTGTACTGATACTGTACATGTGCCTTAATCAATCTACTCTACTGGTTTTACTAGAACCTGTAAAAGTATTACTACAAGTATTACTAGAACATTTCTGTGCAGCACTATTCAATGCTCTGATAATACTTGAAATGTTGTTAGGTCTGTCTGGATCAAAATGATCCTGTTATTTTCTGGAGAGAAAACGTCAAAAATAGACAGGCGGTATCTAATCCTATATGGCAAAAAAGAGGATGACAGAAATCCCTCCCAGATATCTTCCTCCAGAATAACTCCCTTTCTCATTTGATGAACTTAATGTTTTAACATAACTCTCCATGAAAATTATGGCATAAACAGATCAATCAAAATGACCAAATCTAGATGTTTTGATCTGATAAGGATCAGAATGATTCTATCCTATTAGACATTTTGTGGATAAAAAAAAAAGGTTTATTATAATCAACACATGGTTTACTGTATTTCAAGCATTAAGAAAGTAATGTACTTAATTGCTATGATAATCAAAGGTATGAAGCAACTTTTCCACAAAAACATATATTCAGCGAAATGTATGACATCATTTGGATTTTGGAGATAGGAAAAAATGTCTGTGTTTCAGAATAAACATTCTTCTTGACTGATCTTGACAAGCTTTTTTAAATCCCACTTTGCCCTAGAGTGGAGGTGCTATGGTTAGCTTATCTAATCTTAAACGCATTTCCAAGGATAGAACACACACACACACACACACACAGACACACACAAACCTACACACACGTGTGCGCGCCCACACACACAGCCTCAATCAGATCTATAATATCCTCCTTTCGATCACTATCATGAATCAGTGGGTCTCCTTAATCTCTCTCTGCTCAGTAATTAGCCCTGCATTGATTCACATCAGTCATTAATTTAACGAGAGATGGGACATATTGAAATTGATGTGCAACAAGTTTTCTTCTCCCAGTTGTGCCTAACATGCCAGTGTAGAAGGAGCAGCCATTTTGGATCTGACAGAACTAGGCTACAAAGCCAACACTCCACGACTCCAATTTCAACAGCATCTTCTTACAAATGATTCACAATTGCCCCCTTGCCCCATGTACATGATGGCCCCACAATGCCTTCATAACAGCCCCAAAATCGTGTCTGAGATTTGGTTGTTACTTTGCCTTGTCAGGTTCTCACCGCCGTTTCATATGCATGAGACAATGCAGCAATGCCGTTGTCATTCTATTCTGGTATTCACTGGCTGTCAGTCTATGTACACACCTGCAAGTCACGATCTGAAGGCAGAACTTAATTACAGAGATTTCCCAAAGGAGATCATGACTGTCTATTGTGGTTGATGTGCTGGAGAGAGAGAAAGAGAAAGAGAGAGAGAGGGAGGGAAAAAAGAGTGAGATAGGTGGAGAGAGAGAGTTGATAGGGAAATTAAATGTATTTGTGTTTCTGGGACTCTTCAACAATTTCAAGGTTTCAAAGAGGAGTGGGGACATCTTGTCCGTCTCATTCTGTCTGTATTTCTGTCTCATGCTGTTTGTCTGTCTGTCTCATTCTGTCTGTTTGTCTGTCTCTGTCTGTCTCATTCTGTCTGTCTGTCGGTCTGTCTCTGTCTGTCTCATTCTGTCTGTCTGTCTCATTCTGTCTGTGTCTGTCTTATGCTGTTTGTCTGCGTGTCTGTCTGTCTCTGTCTGTCTGTCTCATTCTGTCTGTCTGTCTCAATGAAAACAATAACTCCAATCACTCTATGGCTAGTTCATTTCTTAAGAAAACAGTGACAGTGGAATAGCTAACCACTACGCTATTTGAACTGTTCAATGTTAATTGAGAGCAATGTTTGTTGTTGGTGCAGTTCATCCATCGCAATGTAACTGTCAACAGTCTTACTTTGGGTTCACTATAATGTAGTTATGGAAGCTTGTAGCCGGTGAAGCTTTAGTCTATCCAGAACAAATATGAATGCCTAATTTGTTTGGTCTGTGGCAAGGATTGGACACCAGTCGCCTAGGTGACAGCCCGTGTCTGTAACCACTATGCTATTTAACAATGGGCAGTGTGTCTGTCAGCCAGGCACTCACTCACCCAGTAAGAGACATTCGCTATTCTTAGCCGGTTTGACTTACGAAGTCCAGCAAAAATGTAATAGCTGTCAAATGCTTGGTTTCTCTGTCCTTGGGAGAATCTCAAATGAATTTCCTTGCTCTGTTGAATCCTCTCTCATCGCCTTCTCAAAACCGATTGGAAGAGAATGTCAGAGGTCTTGCCCCTCTCACCTTCTTATCCAGTTGCGAAATATCAGAGCGAGGAAAATGCAATTGAGAGTTTACCCTTGTTTCCTTCATATCAGGTCTCCTAGAACATTGTGTCTGGCTCTGATTTCAGAGAGTAGAGAAAATCATATTTAAATGTATATGAAACCATTTTGAGCCTGATGTCACATCTTAGCCCCTTATGTATATTTAAGCCTCTATTCCACACTGTATATTCCTGTTTTTCTATGGGACTTCTGATTGCTTACATTCTAGCAGTCAGTTAGTTATTCCAATCATTTGGTTCACAATGGATACCTGAGTAAAAATGTTTAGGAATGTCAGAAAGAGAAAGGTACTGCCTGATGTGTTGGGATAAGACTTAACTTTTTTGCATGCTAAATAAAATGTAGACCATGCAGTTAAAATTATTGAAAGCATTTCTTTTTGGTTCAGCTGTTTTCTTTTTTGTTGCACAGATTTATTTAAACTTGCCAATTGTACAATATATGAAATGGATATGCAAGGCTTATTTAGAATGGACATCAGTTATTTTAAGTAATGCCAGAGTTTCAGCAAATCTTTTCTGGTTAAACAAATAATAGGAACTGGAGTCCATGTGAACAATTTAGTGAGCAATGCTTTTAACTTTGGTCTCAGTGTTTTTCTGACTCTTTGACCCAATTGCCCCCCCCCCCCCCCCCCCCCCCCCCCCCCCCCACACACACACACACACACACACACACACACACTGTCAGTCAGTCAGTTCAGGTTGTCTACGCCAGCTGTCACACCCACCAGACATGTCCAGCTCCTGTCACTTTGGGCACTCTCTGACAGTGTAAGCTTTCCTAACGTTTCCACAGAGGGTGTGAGGGTGTTGATTTGTTCACACCTCGAAACTGGACTCCCGTAGTCTGTGTTTGTCTGTGCCTGACTGTTGCAAAACTCCAGGAACTTTCAGTAAATACCCTGTTTTAACAAACATTACATATAAATATATATATATATATATATATATATATATATATATATATATATATATATATATATATATATATATATACATACATACATGAATCAATTTGCAGTGGTCTCTTAATTTTAACCCTTCTGTTCCTCACTCAAAACCCTTCTTTCCAACTTTTTTGGAAAGGAAAGAAAAGTTTTTTTCCCAGAACTGTATATATGTAGTGTGTGTGACTGTATGTAACTGACACACATATAGGGTGTAAGGCCTCCTGTCTCCCATTATCAGCACATAAGACTCAGTTGGAATCAGCCAATTATGATCAATCCGACATTCACCGCTCCACATCTGTTTCTTATTGTTTTGTTCACTCCAGCTGTCCTTTGCGGCCACAACTCCGGTCCTGGCAGATAAAAAGAAGTACCCCAACTTTTTCCGGACAGTTCCATCGGACAACGCGGTGAACCCAGCCGTGGTCAAGTTCCTCAACTCATACAAGTGGAGCCGCGTGGGAACCCTCACGCAGGACGTCCAGAGGTTCTCAGAGGTGAGGAGGATTTATTCTGAATTCGTTCCTGGTATCATGAATAATCAAGTAAATAGTTTGATACTATGACTTAACCTGATGATTTTGGGGGTATTATGTTATTGTGGTAAAGGTGTTCTTAATGCAATTCAAACACATTGAGTAGACTGAAATTGGGAGACAGGTTCTGTAAATGTTTTTGTTGTTTCATGATGTTCTTAGGACATTACTATCTATATCCAGTTGTGCTGCGTGGGTTTAAAGTACTGGGGAAGCCAAACTAGGAAAAAAGCCATATTGCAAACTACTCCTAAAGTATGCGTTCTGAAGATTTGCAATTTGTTCAGAAACGTTACAGTTGTTCATATGCCATTATAAAACATGCTTGAAACAACAAATAAGCTACAGTCACAGAGTGGCAGATTGAATTCAACCAAACATTTACAAAATGGTAGAGCAACATCCGTCCTGTTAGGTCTAGGAAGCATTGTGCATGTGATCATTTGGACTTTGGACTTCGAAACAATTATCGCTGACTGCTCGATCAAACCGGTGGTTAGACAAGGTTGGCCTTGTTCAATAGAGCCGTTGGATTTTCTGGCTGCCCCAGCACAACAGGTGGTCCCGGTTGACTCGTTTTCTCCGCCGTTGTAAATACGGCAGCCCTGTTACCACCTTCTGACTGAGGCTTTTCAAAATGGTGGCAGTTTCAGTTCTTGCACATTCTCGGGAGTTCACTAGCTAGCAAGTCTTTCTGAGTTTGCGCTACAATTGTCGCTTGCAATGATAGCTTACAACCTGAAAATATTGATGCCCCATTTCAACCGGCGAATTGCCAAAACGCTTGTAATTGTCATGGGACATGTGATATGTCCCATCACAATTATATTTAATGCAGATCAGATAGTTGTTATTTTAGGGTGTCAGGCCAAATGCCTGCTGGCATCAATCCAACAATGTGCAGCACATTGGTCATCATAAGCTTCTATACAATACAAACTCATGGACCTTCCCACAATGTGTAAAAATTGGATTTTCACCTCGACCCTAACCTCGACCCTAACCTTGACCCTAACCTTGACCCTAACCTGAACCCAAACCTGAAACCTAAACTTGACCCTAACATTCATGCTAACCTTGACCCTAACCTCGACCCTAACCTTTACCCTAACCTCGACCCTAACCTTGACCCTAACATTCATCCTAACCTTGACCCTAACATTCATCCTCACCTTGACCCTAACCTTTACCCTAACCTTTACCCTAACCTTGACCCTAACCTTGACCCTAACCTTGACCCTAACCCTGACCCTAACCTCGACCCTAACCTCGACCCTAACCTTGACCCTAACCTTGACCCTAACCTGAACCTGAACCTGAACCCAAACCTGAAACCTAAACTTGACCCTAACATTCATCCTAACCTTGGCCCTAACCTTTACCCTAAACTTGACCCTAACCATAACCTCACTGTACCAGCACTGTAACCTCGTCGTAAACTTCATGCCGAACTCTAACCTAAAGTCAAAATAAAAAAGCTATTTTTTGTTAGTCATTCTATCTTTGCGGCTACAGAATACCAGCTTGTGGCAGCGGAAGCTTGTGAGAGCCATGCAACATTATATACATCATCATATATACGGTTTCATTTGCAACTTAATGGAACATTATGTTTGTTATATAATACATCGTTTTATAACTGTAATTTTTTCACTGCTCAATCTGTTTTGAAAGCCTGACTTCCCCTGGCATCCTTGAATACACGTTACTTCTTACATGTTTTCTGTAGTGAGTACATCTGGCGCATACCTTTAAGTTTAAAAAGACAGACAAATGCCACTTTAGCTTCATCACTCCACACAAATGACTTGCTGTCCTAGTTTTAGTGGAGTCCTTCGGAGAAAGATGAGGTTCATTATCCCATCTGGAGAATGCATTGTCGCAGAATGCAAGAACCCACACCTCACAAAACCCCTGTGGAACTCCACAGAGGAACCCAACCCTGGAACAGAACCAGATTACAGGTTCTGCCTATACAGATTCTCAGCAAAAACGGCTGTTATTAACCATTAGATGGTTACCTTTACAAACACAGGGGTGTAGAGGCAGTTATGTAAATAACTACTTTATTGTTTTATTCTTTTTTTTAAATCTGACGTGCCCCTTCACAGCTCCAGTTGGGGGACATGAAACAATAGAGCATTTCACGGGAGTCAGGTGTGTGTGGAGCCCATTGGGCGACGCAAAGACGTTATGTGAGATCGAGCACACAAGACAGGAAAGTTAACTTTATGCAAATAGGGGGCAACATTGTATTGCTGTGTGCCAATCAAATGTCACTTTAGCTTCCTGCACCTACACAATTGGCCGATAATACCTGGCACTAGCTAGCAAACGTCATAGTTCACCAGAAGCGACATGACTATCCACCATGTGTGAAGACGTCTTTGAATGCAGTCATTCAGGTGATGTCACAATTTGTTGCGTTGCACAAAACAATCATCAACACTTGGATTGTCTCCCCCCACATCTATCAAAATCCAAATTATACATTTCGGATATGTTGCTTCACCCACATGTATTTCAACTGCCAACCCATCATTTTCTGGGAACAATCAGAAGGAACCGGTCAGTACATTATTTTATGCTTTACAAATCACCTCAGGAAAACTCAGATCCATGGGCGTGGCTTAGCTTTTTTCCAGAACAATCAATCAGTCAAGCAGCTGTTCACGTGTTCAACACTGTCTCCTGTTTGTCCATTCAGCACGACTGCGGTTGAGAAATCGAGGCTGGCATTGCTACTCATTCATACCGCCACGATGTCTGTGTGGGGCCAATTGGACCCAGGTGATTTACCATCTGGCCCAGTGGTGTAGTGTGGGATGAACGCAGAAGCCAAATGCTGTATTCTTTTACAGTACCGACGTGCCACTGATCCAGATAGGAATTTAAACCTGTGAAAACAGCACAACACCCCCTGTCAGCAGTAACACTGCGGGCCGCTGCTCCATACGCTGTTTGCACTAGTATATCAAAGTGGTATCGGGAGATATCAAAGTGTGAATTTTGCATTCTATCACTTGTGACTGGAGAGTATGGTGTTGTCGGGTTAGCTGAATACAATCTGTGTGGTGGCGCTAAGGGACAGAAAGGCTCGCTGCGAATCTGTGGAAGAGCCAAATCCCTTTATCGGCCCTTTCCCTATGCTGCCCTGAGGCTCGGAGCGAGAAGAAAGACGCAGAGGCGGCCCGATTCAATCAGCCTGCTATACACTTGTCCTTAATCCTGATTTACAAATATATGCATGGGAGGAAGCATGGTTTTCTCCCGCTTTCTTCTATTCTCTGCCGAGATTGTTGCATTGTGGCCAGTTTAGCAGGGGTTTGGCTGATTTGGCCGGGAAATTACGAAAGACTGAAGTGAATCATTTTGTGTATAAAACGGGGGTAGATTTTCATGTTCTCCATCTTGACAGTGGCTAAACGGTCCAATTGTCCTTTCATAATAGATACTGGAGAGCGCAGAACAGCTGTTTACACTACATGACTGTATTTCCACAAAACTTTGGGATAAATCTTTTGGATAAACGATGGCTGTTTTTAAAAGATTTATCCAGATGTGAAAGGGATTTCATGTGTTTCAGTTTCTCTGTCACCGCCATGCTAGTATCTGCCACATATCCTGGAGCTGACAGTATTATAGATCAGTTCTTCTCTCACAAGGTCCATCAATAAGCCTGTCATCGTCTAGCTGACAGAAGATGTATGGATTTCATCTCTTTAGATTGGGCTCCACAGCATCTCCCCCTGTCTGTCCTGTCCTCACTGTTGATATGCGACACAGGAGCCCATGATGCTTTGCCACAGCACACTGTGGTCTATTAATAAAGTGGATTTAGGCCTGTTTTGAATCACACTCCAGCGTGCACTCTTGCAAATTAAGCCAGAATTTCCTTTTAAAGATTACATGACTACGGATGATGATGAATTAAAACGATTTGTCAAGGCCCAAACTCCTTTGGTGGTGGCTTGTGTGTGTGTGTGTGTGTGTGTGTGTGTGTGTGTGTGTGTGTGTGTGTGTGTGTGTGTGTGTGTGTGTGTGTGCGCGCGCGCGCATGTCTGTGTGCGCTTTCTCATTGTGTCCTTAATTTTCTTTAAATGTGAAAATGAATAACTATGCAGATTGATTATATTTGGTAGAACCATCTATTGCCTTTGTACCGCGGCCTGTTTGGGACTTTGGAGGGGTAAGACCGCCTAATCGTTTGTCATCTGCAGCCATGGCAAAACACCAGTCCTGGCAGCTCAAACGTTTGTCGTGGTTTTAGTTAGCATGAGACTGTGAGACTGTGACTGGCCTTAGAGGCTGAACTAGAGGATTAGCCCCACAATATGACGCACAAGCTGGCAAACAGATGTTGAGCAAACCCATACACACTCCTACACACACACACACACACACACTCACATACACCAACACCAACACACACACGCACATACATAAACAGATATAAAGTACACACATGCATACACATCCACATATATATACACACAAACACACACCCAGACACACACACACACACACAATGTAGACCAGCATAAACAGCATGAACTGAATAACATTTCCTCCAATACATCATCAAGCTCATCTGGTGTTCGGGTCTGTGAATGTTTCCATGAGAGTTCACACAGTGTGTGTGTGTGTGTGTGTGTGTGTGTGTGTGTGTGTGTGTGTGCAGTTCTGTGGGTATAATGTGTAGGTCTGTGCACTCATACGCATGTAAATGGTTGTGGGTTTTTGAGCGTGCCTGCATCTCTGTTTGTGCGTGTGCGTGCGTGTCTGTTTGTGTGTGCGTGCGTGTCTGTTTGTGCGTGCGTGTCTGTTTGTGCGTGCGTGTCTGTCTGTTTGTGCGTGCGTGTATGTCTGTTTGTGTGCGTGCGTGCGTGTCTGTTTGTTTGTACGTGCATTTGTGCGTGCGTGTATGTCTGTTTGTGCATACGTGCATGTCTGTTTGTGCGTACGTGCGTGTCTGTTTGTGCGTGCGTGTTCGTTTGTGCGTGCGTGTCTGTCTGTTTGTGTGTGCGTGCGTGTCTGTCTGTTTTTGCGTGCGTGCGTGTCTGTTTGTGCGTGCGTCTCTGTCTGTTTGTGTGTGCGTGCGTGTGGCTGTTTGTGCGTGTGTGCTTATCTGTTTGTGCGTGCGTGCTTGTCTGTTTGTGCGTGCGTGTTTGTGCGTGCGTGCGTGTATGTCTGTTTGTGCGCGTGCGTGCTTGTCTGTTTGTACGTGCGTGCTTGTCTGTTTGTGCGTGTGTTTGTGCGTGCCTGTGTGTGTGTGTGCGACTGCCTGTGTGTTCTGATAGGACTGTCTGTTATCTGAGTGTGCTGGGCCTTGGTAAAGCCTGTCTATAAATAGACTCACATTGTGCTAATGTCCTCCCCCAACACGGATGCATTAAACACTCTTTAACTCAATTCACAGACACCATAGAGTCTCTGGCAGCCTGCAACCCCCTCCTCCATTCTGGGTGTGAGTGTGGATTAGATTCCTCTCTTGATGATATTGAGTGCTGTGGGAAGTTTGGGGAATCCCTGGAAAGGACAACCTATAGTTTGTCCTTCCCTCCTCTCTCTCTTTCACGCACACACGCACACACACGCGCACACACACACGCACACACACACACACATGAACACACAGTGACCCTTCCTCCATCATCACATGTCTCCTGTATCCTTCGTTCCTCCATCATCCATGGTTCCTGTGTGTGCTTCCCTAATCCCCTGTGGCCCTGTGCTGTCTAGACGCAGGGTGACGAGGTGGCAAGGTGGCACGTGGTGACATCACAATCCGAGGCCCCAAACAGGACACTGTTCCGTTCGCACTGTGCCGCGCGCGGCCCTGGTCAGATAAAGGGCACAGAGTGGCGTTTGGGCAGCATCCCAGGAGGTGTCCTGACGGCCTGACGGTAGAGATCGACCGTGACAGGAAACAGACACCTGCCTAATGCCTCTGTTTGCCATTTGGGTCACTGTCAGATGCCACCTGGATTACTGCAGTCCTGCTGAATGCACCGGCTGTGTGTTTGTCTGAATGACGGTCAGTCAGTCAGTCAGTCAGTCGGACAGACGAGCAGGCATTTGGACAGGCATGCAGTCACACACGCACACACACACACACACACACACACACACACACTGTGCTCTTCACAGCTCAATCCTAAAGACTGGTGTTGGGTAATGACTCAGCTTTATATGTGAGAACACTTTGTATCTGCTCGATGACTGAGGCGGAGTATTGTTTTCATTGGCTGAAGAGAAAACTAATTTGAATTGGGGTCTTCGTGACAGAAGATGTGTTTGCGTTTTTTCAATGTGATTTTGTGACTCTTAACATACTTGTGTGTGTGTGTGTGTGAATGTGTCTTTGGCAGAATGGCTCCTGTTGTCCAGCATTTTTTGGTAAATTTGTCTAGAAAACCGCAGGACATCGTTTACTGGATCAATACAACCTGGTTTTGCTCTTGAGGAACAGTGAGCAAAGACAAGCGAGATGGGATAAAGAAGGACATCCTGCGCTGCCAACACTCAGGATCTAAACAATCATAAATAAGGAACACAATAAAACACAATGATGCACGCTTTCTTAGAACAGAACAGACTTCTTTCTGAAGGGCTTTTCTGCTTGTTAGATTTTGTTGTCCCTTCTGGTGGACGAGTTCAGCCGTGACCCACAAAACATGTGTGTGCGTGTGTGTGTGTGTGTGTGTTTGTTTGTTTCTTGACTTGCCGTAGTTACACTTGTTTGTCGACCCTGGGATGAACGCTGACAAAGGAAAACTGTGGATCTGATGGTTGTGATGTAGCTAGGAGTTTGACCAGGATAATTAATCAAGTAGAATGAGCAGAACAACTGCTAATCCCAGTCAGCAGAGATTTTGAGGGGTGGGTTTTTTCCGCTCTGTGCTCTGGTGAAATGTAGTGGTGTAAAATGAGGAGTAGCCGTTTGGGAGGTGTGAGGTGCTATAGAATGAACAACAGCAGTGTCAATGGCACAGTGGGAAACCCTGCCTGTGGTCACCAGGAATCCTGTCGTCCCACTTCTATTGCCACTGAGGTGGATCAATGCATCGAATATATTTAAAGTCCCAGTAAATATTGTCCAGGGCTTATATGTCTCTCATGCACGCGCGCACACAAACACGCATGCACACACACACACACACACACACACACACAATCACGAACACACCTACTCAAACACATAGACCAGACTGTCTTGGACAACAGGAGCCCAACACATTGATGTTTGTCTTGAGAACGGACTGGAGGTGCAATGGTGAGAGTAATTACATTGAAGCAGGCTAGCGGTTTTCCAGGGCTTTGTGAGCGCGAACGGGCATTTGAGCAACACAGGCTCAGACAATTTTAATCCAAGTCAGACAATAGCTCACATCTGCAGCCTAGTTTTAGTATTTTTTTAAAGCTGTTTTTATAGTACGTTAACCCCTTGATCAGTTAGATTTAATACCTTGACTTACCAGTGGACCAGGTAAAGCTTTAGGCATAGAGAAAGGTTTAATACAGACTGAATTTAATGTTAGATGGTTTCTGAACATGAAAGTAGTCTTCCATTCCAGAGAAAATGGAATGGAAGACTGCTGCTATCTTTAGCTACTAGCTATCTATCAGGGACATCTGAAAATAATTATATTTTCATTCTAAATCACCTCTATGTAACAAAAACAGTACAAGGAGAGGATTTCATTTTCCTTTTTGTTATTTTAGCAAGTATGACTAAGAACACATTCTTATTTGTAATTCAGTGTCTCTGCCTATACTGCAGCACTTCCTGTATTTCATTGACATTGCTTCCTGTTTATGTGTCCATTCGGGGTTCATGTGACAGGTCACTGCAAAGATAAGTGCATTATGTATTTCATCACGTCACACAGTAGCGTGGTCATCCTGCCTCCAGGGTTGGACGCAGTGTGGTTACTGACACGCTAATCCTCTGGAGTTCCCCTTGCGCCGCTACAGCCGGTCAGCCTTCTGCCGCAGCCTTCCTCCCTGTGGCCCAGAAAGCCTGCAGCCTTTCTGCTCACATTTAGAGATCCCTCCCCGTGGGCTCCATACAGTATGAGACACGTTTCAATGCTCTACCTCCTAAGTAATCTCTCTGTTGTAGTTGGTTTTTCTGAATTAATTACTTGGATTAATCAAGATGGTTTGAAGGCAACTGTCGATTACTGTAGGAATGTTATTAAATACTGTTCCCTTTTAGTAATACAGAATGTATTGGTCAATGTGAAATAGTTAAATAAAAAAATGTATCGACAAACTAGCCTTAGTAAATGGGAATTACCAGTGGTGATGGGTGACAGGTTCCAGTGGAGATACATGACAGGGTCCAGTGAAAATGGGGGACAGGGTCCAGTGGAGATGGGTGACAGGGTCCAGTGGAGATGGGTGACAGGGTCCAGTGGAGATGGGTGAC
>JACXGJ010012773.1:0-17351 GCA_016801105.1 Esox niger
TATATATATATATATATATATATATATATATATATATATATATATATATATATATATATATATATATATATATATATATATATATATATATATATATATATATACATATATATTTATGAAAGGTGCCAATTTTAGTGGAGGGCACTGGTCCCTGTAAATAATTTTTTGTGCTTATGAACTGCCCTCTTTAATTGAAACCATATGTTTTCAATGGGATTGAAATCTGGAGACTGATCTATTCAAATATATTGATTTTCAGGTGAATTCATATATTTTTCATTGATTTTTTATATGTTTTTGTGATCCTCCTACAGGTTGACGGTCAATGGGGGAGGTGGGGTGCATATGGCTCATGTTCTAGAACATGTGGAGGAGGAGTTCAGCTGGCCAAAAGAGACTGTAACAACCCTGTTCCAGAATATGGGGGCAAATACTGCCAAGGAGTCAGAGTAAAGTATCGCTCTTGCAATTTTGACACCTGCCCAGAATCAGGTAGGTAAACTTAAAGTCCCCGTATGTAAGCTAAATACATAAATTAAATCAAATGGCCTAATTTCACCTTTGAAAGCTAATTTTACTGTTTCATTCTAATTTGAAAATGCACCAGATGTAATTAGATTCATATCTCCCAAGCATGCTGTAGTACTCATGGTGACTTTACACAGTGTGTGGTTTCAGTAAAATGTGCCCTGATATTATTTTCATGAATGTGTAATTCATGGATCCACATTACTAACAAACATACCATCCATAGGCAAAAGCTTCCGTGAGGAGCAGTGTGAGGCATTCAATGGATTCAGCCTTAATACCAACAGGCTCTCATCGTCTGTAGTGTGGGTCCCCAAATACTCTGGAGTGTCACCCAAGGACAAGTGCAAGCTCCTATGCAGGGCCAATGGGACTGGATACTTCTATGTTCTCGCTTCAAAGGTGATTACTTGCGCTACCCATTGAAGAATGTTGAGAAAGCATCCGCCTTTATTTGCTAAGGACCCTTTAACATTATTAGAATGCGAACTGTTTAGAAATTCTCCTGACCTGTTATAACAGAACCAACTAACACCAACTAACAACAAACGTAATATCTCAGAATATGGGACATATTAATGAATGTCACAATCCATGAAAAGCAAACCAGCACAATGTTGTAGGCTACTTGCCAGCAAAACGATTCTAATGTCAGTCATGTTATAAGGATTTTGACTGCCAGAACCTTGCTAAAAAGGACTATCCCTCTGAGATAAGCCGGTATAGCGTGAGAGAGAGCAGAACTGCAAAGATAAAAAGAGAAAGGGTGAGAAAGAGAGAGACAGAAGATACATTAGTTACTTCATGGAGACAGAGAAAGATAGACAGAAACATTGCAGGCAAGTACTTTAGCTTTACAGCTGTTGTATGTTAACAAGTGTTTACATAATCCAAGTGCTAATGCCATACTTTCCTTTTAGCATTCTCTCTAACTCTCTCCCATACTAGAGAGAGTGCTTGTTTGCTGTGCAATTCTTTAGATGGCACAAATAGTTCCTGAAGAAATATTGTGCATCAATTCTTGGTTATTTATACTCGAATTTGTCTCCACTCTGTATTCTTTAGCTCACTTAATCACTCACTCAGAAGAGAGCGCAGACAAATGGCCATACTCTAACAAAAAATATCTTTAAATCTTCTCGCTCCTATAGGTTGTTGATGGAACACCCTGTTCTCCCGACACCTCTGCAGTATGTGTCATGGGTAAATGCATCAAGGCTGGCTGTGATGGCAAGCTCAGCTCCAACAAAAAGTATGACAAGTGTGGTGTGTGTGGCGGCGACAACCGAAACTGCAAAAAAGTATCCGGATTGTTTACCAGGCCCATGTAAGTCACTGGCACACAGTGCGCTGTTCACTTCACAAACAGGACTTTATTATTTGTATGTTATGTTTATAATCATACTAGTGTCATACAGTTTATAATCACACTAGTGTCATACAGTTTATAATCACACTAGTGTCATCTTCTTTTATTCCTTGACTAGACATTGTTCAGGCACGAACAATTCTTTCCCCCATTTAAACATAAATTTTTTTCAGGCATGGCTATAACTTTGTGCTGATGTTGCCCGTGGGAGCATCCAACATTGATATTCGACAACGCGGCTACAGGGGCTTGGTGAATGATGACAATTACCTAGCAGTGAAAAACCGACATGGCAAATATCTCCTGAATGGGAATTATGTGGTATCAGCTGTAGAGCGGGACATCATTACGAAGGGCAGCCTGATGCGCTACAGCGGCACCACCAGTGCTGTGGAGACCCTCCAGGCCACCAGACCTCTGCAGGAACCCCTGACCGTGGAGCTCCTCTCAGTGGGGAAGATGACCCCACCCCGAATTCGCTACACCTTCTATCTGTCCCAAGAGAACCACAAGGAGAAGACCCTGAGAAAAGAAGAGAGGAGCCAATCGCAGAACAGCGTCCTAATAGACAGCAACAAGGTGGTGCTGAAGGGGCCGTTGCACAAGTCCTTGCCCCCAAACGAGTGGTCCACAGGGAGCTGGGAGGAGTGCACAGTCTCCTGTGGTATTGGGCTCCAGACTAGACTGGTTCATTGCACAGACTCAGAGGGCAAAATAGCCACAGACTGTGACAGTTCACAGAGGCCTACACCCACCAGGGCATGTGGGGACCCTTGTCCCATGTGGGACATCGGTCAATGGTCATTGTGCTCAAAGACATGTGGGAGGGGTTTCAAAAGGCGCCTGCTGCGTTGCATCACTCAGACTGGCTCACACCTACCCAGAGAGCACTGTCTTGGCATCAAGAAGCCACAAGAACTAGATCTTTGCACAGTTCATCTGTGTTAGTTTCAGTGAAGCTTTAAGAAAGAACCTATTGCCTGACCTAAGGGGTCCCGATGGAGTAGTGAAAGGTATTATAGTGGACTTACTGTTTTCACTAAATGGTATTTCAAACAGCTAAGGGAAAAAAGGTTGTAAAGGTACACATTTTAAGACCATTTCAATTGAGTTGGAGTTACTGGCAGTGTCTGTATACTCAAATTTACAATACATCCTAAAGAATAGTTGTTTTAGGATAGAAATATAAAAACAGATATTTTATTCTATTTGATAAAACATTTTGTTTTTAATGCCAGAATGTCATGGACATTAATATAATTACGATGTGTACCAGTGACAAAGATTAGTGTCTTTATTAGACTTGTTTGTTTGACAACAGCTGAAAAAATGAATCCTCTCTATTTCTTTAAGATGTTATACCCTTGCTTACAATATTAGTTAAATAGTTTTCCATAAAAAAAAATTGAATAAAGTATGTTAAAAAGCAATTTCCTGTGGTGGAATACTGTGGTCATGCTGTGGTCAGGGCTGTAAATAAACAGATGACGAAGAACAAGCCAACTGTGAATTAGATGACACCTTCTAGGTATGGATGACCTGGTGTATTTTAATATTTCTTACACATTTCTCAATTTTTTTTACCGTATATTCTAAAACGTTTAGTGTATGTGTGTATACCATATGATAATGTAGATACTTTTAGTAGGCAGCAGAGTAGGCAGGAATACCTTTTGACACAGACATTCTACCTCAAATACAGGGAAAAACAATTCACACGCTTAGTGCTAGTATAGGCATGGTCTTTAGATGGATAGACAACAGACTCAATGTACTTGAGCTTACTGGATTATAACCAGTACGGTATGTTTATTATCTTGATTGATAAAAAATATTGATATTTTCAACAGTGAACATCGTCATCTGCGATTCACTAGCCTAATTCTTTCAAAAACAATAAGTAAATGTCAAGCATGGTACCGTATCTACAAAGTATAAGCCCTGTTTGGTCCATGCACTCATTTAAAATTATATTAAAATGTTTACAGTATAATGTTACTAGTACCCTATTTATACCAGGTATGAAACCAATATTGGATGGACATGGTCTTGGGCCTTCAGGCGGCACTGCATTGAAAACAGACACAATTCTGTAGTAGACTTCACTGCATGGGCCCAGGAAAACTTCGAAAAAACCCTGCCCGTGAACACAGTATGTCGCTGTATCCACAAATACAAGTGAAAACTCTACCATGCAAAGAAGAAACCATGTATAAACAAGATCCAGAAGCGCCACCACATTCTCTGGGACTCAAGCTCATTTAAGATGGACTGTGTGGAAAACTGTCCTGTGGTCTGCCCAATCAAAATCTGAAATAATTTGGATGCCGTATCCTCCGAACTTTAAAGGAGAGGGACCATCTGTCTTATCAACACAAAGTTCAAAAGCCAGCATCCATGATGGTATGGGGGTGCATTAGTGCACATGCCATGGGTGACTTGCATCTGTGAAGGCACCATTAATGCTGAACAATATATACAGGTTTTAGAGCCACATATGCTGCCATCCAGGCGACATCTTTTTTATGGAAGGCCTTGCTTATTACAGCAAGACAAAGCCAAACCACATTTTACACAAATCACAACAGGACGGCTCTGTAGTAAAAGAATCTGGGTGCTAAACTGTCCTGCCTGCACTCCTGACCAGTCACTGCAAGCAGGCTATCCTGGCATTAAATTCCTGGCATCAAATTCAAAAAGGTCATGTATTTTTCCAAAAACTATATTTCTCAGTTTCAACATCGGATATGTTGTCTTTGTACTATTTTCAATTAAAGACAGGTATACATTATTTGCACATCACTGCATTGTGTTTTTATTTGCATTTTACACAGCATCCCAACTTTTTGGAAACAGGGTTGTATTTTAGCTGTTTTTTCTTAAAAATGTATTACAATTTAGTTAATCATTGGTTCAATTATTGGCAATTGTTGATAAACTTTATGAGAAGTATTACTTTTTCCCCCACGTTTTCTTTATATTACTATTGCAATTCTGACAATGAAATCCTTCCATGCTTAGCCCTTCCTCCATAGATGAGATAGAGCTTGATTTTAATGAGGCACTATAAAAAATTGCCCCATTAAAATCAGATATTAATTGGGTTTCTTCCTGAGCAAAAATACAGCAGTTGACAGAGACTTAGCACTGCATATGGCAAGTCTCAGATCCTCTACTTTTACTATTTCAACTTGACATAGCTTTCATACCTTAAGGATGCAGTCTAGGGCTTTTGTGATTAACAAAATACGATTATTATACTCCCTTGGTCTAAATGTGCAATATGTTTATACTTAATCTATAAATAGAATCACTATCAAACTTTAGTTAGCCATCAAATTCCAACTTTGAAAGCAACTTTTGCATGATGAAAGCCATTTCAACATTTGATTTATTTCTATAAGGTCTTAAACACATTTTGTTAAATTCTGCAAAATTTTTAAATAAGTCAGAGAGGACAGTTACTCTGTCCTCTCTTCTGACTTATAATAAATCATGGTATGATTAGGTAATAATACGTTGTATTAAACTACATAAGAAAATGACAAAACATTTTGCAAAAAAATACATTCCGAATATAATTATGTTTTCTATTTTGACAGAAGTGGTTTGGATAGACTGCATCATCCATCTAAAAGATGGTTCATGTCTTCATTGAAATTATAACTTTTTATTTTTATTTTGCAAAATTGCAAAATTTTGCAATATTGCAAAAGATTAGTTCATTCATCATCTGCATTTGTATACTATTTATACATCAATCTGTGCTGAAATAAATAATACGAATACTTTCTTGGTGTCATGTGTATAATGTTAAGGTAATCGAGGCAGGTGGTCAGTCAAACATTTCCAAACAGTATCAATAACATGCAGTCCAAATCAAAGTTCTTGGAAGCAAATGGCATCTTGAGGCTCACAACTTAAAAACAATCTTCAAACAATGATATGGATTTAGATATGTCTTTGTGAGTATAAAATATCAAGTTACTGGGAAATTTTTCCATGTTCACTTTGACAATTGCTTCCCATGAAAGCCTGTGACTGTGTCAAAGTTGTCATTGTCTCATACTTGTTTGGTCATCCAGTTTTGAATGAAGGCAATATCTGTGATGAACCTGATGTAAATTAAATGAAAAGCCAGTAGATACAGAGATACCAAGATGCACAGTGACAAGGTTGAAAAGAACACTGCTAGACACACTGCCATGGTAAAACAGCATGTGCCATGAACTGTGCAGAACTAGCTGTGGGACGATAATGTGGAATTGTGTACAGCAATGTGAGTTGATAATGTTTTTATTGTTAAGCGATTACATTAGCAAGCTAGCTCTCAAAAGTTTTCACTCCATTGGACCTTTCCACATTCTACTGTGTTACAGCATGAAATGAAAATAGATTAAATAATGAGTTTTTGCCACTAATAAACATGAATTAAAAGTGTAAAAAATAGTCAAATTATTATAAATGACAAATGCCAAAAATACTTGATTGTATAAGTATTCTCCCCTAGAGTTTTCTGCACTGCTAAGCACTGTGTAGCCTACAGCGCTGGAAAACATTTAGAGACCACTCCTCTTCATTTATGGCAGCCATTCTGTTCCAGTGTCTGTTAAATTCCAACACAGGCACACCTCATTTTACTTAATTAGGTACTGATTAGGTGATTACATTAACCAAATCTAATTTAATGAGGAAAAGTATAATAACCATTGCCGTGGTCATTACTATCCTCTTGCAATAGGACCAGCGGGATGGCATAAACTGTGTAAGTAGTACCTCAAAGGTAATTTGAATAAAAAATAACTATTCAGCAGTTGAAAAGAAAAGCTTGGAGTTAGGAAAAAAGGGTTCAATTCTGGCTTTCCTGGCAGAGGGATGCATTAAGTCTCAAAGATGGCGGTTTATAAGATCAAGTCAAAGCAACAGACACTGGGGACAACAAAGCTACAGACTAGTTCAGGGCGAAAACACCTGTCCACTGACACTCAACTCATTCGAATGTCACTCAACAACCATAGGATGACATCCAGTGACCTACAAAAAGAATGGCAAACAGCATCTTGGGTGAAGTGCATGGTGAGGACAGTTTGAAACAGGCTCAGAGGGGCCAGACTGAAGTCGTGCAAATCTAGAAGAAAGCCCTTCATCACTGAAAAGCAAAGAAGAGCCAGGCTGAATTTAGCAAAAGACCAGGATTGGACCAAAGAAAAATGGAGTACGGTCCTCTTTTCTGACAAGTAGAATGTTCAGCTTTGCCCAACACCTGGTCATCTAATGGTTAGACGGAGACCTGGAGAGGCCTACAATCCAGTGTTGCGCACTGTGAAATTTGATGCAGGATCTGTGATGATATGTGGATGCTTCAGCAAGGCTGGAATCAGGCAGATTTGTCTTTGTGAAGGACGCGTAAATCAAGCCAAGTACAAGGTAATCCTGGAAGGACACCTGCTTCCTTTTGCTTTAACAATGTTCCCCACCTCTGAGAATAGTTTTTTTTCCCAGCAGGACAATGCTACATGCCACACAGCCAGGTCAATTAAGGTGCGGATGGAGGACCACCAGATCAAGACACTGTCATGGTAAGATACATGAAAGCTATATTATCAGGGCCTGGAAACCTGAGGAAGAGAAATGGCAAAATAGATGTAGTAAACAACAGAGGATCATAAGAAAACATGTCTGTCTGGGACTTGAAAGAATATTCATCTTCTAGCAGGACAATGACCTCAAAGATAGAGTTAAAGACACACTGGAGTGGCTTACAATTAAGATGTCCTGGAATGGCCCAATCAAACCCCGGACCTCAATCCAACTGAAAATATGTGGAAAGAGTTGAAAATTACTGTTCACCAAAGGTCCCTATTCAACTTGACAGCACATGAGCAATTTTGCAAAACAATTGGCAAAAAATGCTGTGTCCAGATGCGTAAAGCTGGTAAAGACTTATCTAAATAGATTCATTTCTGTAATTGCAAAAGTTTCTCTGCCAAATATTGACCAAATATCTCTTCATCAGCTGACAAAACATGCAGATGAAAATCTTACTTTAGACATGTGTATTGTCATGTAAGTGAATTTAGGGAAAATATAGATAAGAGACAAAACATTCAAAACTAATAAATATAGCGTTTTTATACTATTCTGCATGGCATTTACCCATCTGTAAACTTTTCTTGAAAGTATTCCTATTTACTATTACCTATAATTCTGTACTTAATTATAGGTAATATTACATAGAAATGTGTAAACATTGGATAGTTACAGTACCAAACAAAACATTTAAGCCATTTCAAAAATGTTGCTGTGGTATTACAATTTATACTGTAGTAGGGTTGACATCCACAAAATATTTATTTGCAAAGAATGGCAAGGAGGTTTGTGGTTTTTAATCACAGTAATAGGGACTCCAATCACTGTGATTTCAGCTCAACATTAAGGGAAATTGCAGAAACAGTTTCACATTGTCTTACTCCGTTGGATATTTTTTATAACATGGAGATTATTGGGTTTTTCCAGGGTTATAATAGATTTAGGTTGCTATGGTCAAAATAAGAGCAGGGCTGAATTGCAATACTTGGAACCCTTTGCAAAGCAACACCAGGGCTATAAGGAAAAGCATTTGGCAACAACTGGTGATGTCACTGGATTTCTCAAATCTCCATGGTACCCCTCAATGGAGAATCTGACTTTGCTGTTACATAATGTACAAATAGAGGCTGTAATGTAATATTAACATCCATTACCAGTTTATTTTTGCCTAATTAATTTTGCCTATTGACTAATAATGTCTAATGAGCTCCTCTTCTCCTACGCTAGTACATAAACCCTTTAATCTTATCAGAGCTTAGGTAACAATTTCAACATGCCACTCATATAACATTGCAGTGTCATGTGTATATTTATTTGGTAGACATTCCTTCCAAATGACGTACATGAAAGATGGATCCTTTTCAATTTTATTAAAGATGAAAGGTGACAAAGCTGTTGTGTGTAACTTACTTCCTCAATATCCACTTTCGACCCAAGCCATTTTTTAAGAAGCCCAGCTTATCTCCCCTGAAATATCCTCCTACCTTGGAATCAAAAGTATCTGTCACATTTGTACAGTGGTTAATGTTTTTTTAAAGGCAGTAATTCAAACACTTCCTGACTATGTTACAAAGATAGAAAAATGTGTACATCAATTAAGTACAGCAGTAACCAAACATGCTCACAAGACTGGATAGTGCTGGAGAAAACGCTGGCCTATTCACACATGGGTAAACCTGCTTTTGAATATTTTCCACCTTACTCTGAATTCCAATTTAGTCAAATGTTTGAGTGCCAATAATACATTTTACAGTTTTAAAGTTTAAATTATAGGATTTATATCAAGGTTTACATCCCAAATTCCACTAACCTGTATAAAATGTAAATAATAAAAAAAGAAAATGTATAAAAGAAAAAAGAATGCAATGATGTGCAAATCATTTAAAACCTATATTCATTAGAAAATAGTACTAAGACAACATATCAAAGGCTGAAAATGGTATTGAAATGCTATTGTTTCTTGAAAAACAACTGCCCACTTTGATGCCAGCAACATTGTCCAAAAAAGCTGGGACAGGGGCAAGTTGTGAGTCAAAACCTGGTGAATCATTTTATTAAGATTATTCTAATCAGAATGAGTCTTTCAGAAATAAAGATGGTGAGGGGGTCATCAATCTGTGAAAGACTGCGGAGGCAAATATTCAAACAATTTAAGAATAATGTTTCTCAACGTAAAATTGCAGTTTGATTTGATTCATTTGATTCATTTTTATTGTCCTTGAACAGTACGAGTGCAGTACAATGAAATGCAGTTAGCATCTAACAAGAAGTGCAAATAGAAGAGCATGTATCCAGCTATAAATTCTTGGGTGTTCATATCTCCGAGGACATCTCCTGGACCCTCAACAACTCAGACCAATGTTCTAGGAAGAACAAAAGAGCTCTAGGAAGAGAAGAGCAATTGATGGCAACAGGTGTAATCAATTCTCTGCTTAGCCACAGTGTGTTCATTCCATAATGAAAGTGTGTGGTAATTCCCTGGCAATGCACAGTTTGATGGTTATGTTAGCATTATCATACAGCATACCTAAATAATTGCGAAATGAAGACTAATATAAACATAAATATTTTTTTATTTAAAATCATTAACTGCATTCTTATGCCTCTCATGATACCTATGCTTATATTTTAGACATACGTTCTGTCCAACAAAGACATATTTTGCTGTTTTTAGCAGATGGATCCAATGGATGGTACCATGCCAAAGACAATCGTTTTAGCAGCCTTGTATTTGACTGACAAACAAATACAGTATATACATACTTTTTGTTAATTAAGAGTACACAGCATACCACAAACTGATTGGCTGCTGGCTCTCTAATTTTAGAGTGAGAAAGAGGGAGATGAAAGGAAAGACAGGATGTTCAACTGCTCTGTTAATTAGCATAGCCAGTTCAGCCAGGAAAGTGGTAATTGGCCAGCAGTGCATCAGCCGACATTGGAGCGCTCCTATCACGATGTGCGATTTCGTAACTCTATTTAATCGTTAGATTTGCCACTCAGTCTGATATGCTGAAGGTTGTAATATCACTGGGGTCCAAACCTACCCCCCGCCACTGCCTCCATCTGTGTGGTTCTGTGTTTCCTTTTATCAGGGTATCGGCCCTGTGTACCAGGCTCATTTCCTAGGTGAATTGCTATTAATAATATTATGTTGACATTGTTGGTAGTATCCAGTATACATGATCATGTGATGACATGAGTTACCGAAATAGAATAGAACATAGTGCTAAGACATTGTACTTACATTGCTGTGAATAGTTCTCCAATAAATGGTTAAACTAATGAGTGGCATTTTCTGTCTGCACTGTCAGTATATCACATGAGTAATTAACAGCATGAGTTTAATCTCATGTTGCTGTGTTTGCTTGACAAGTTTAGAGTGGAGTGATGTATTTTCCCTTTTCCACATTCATAGGGCCAGCACTGTTCTGTGGAGGATAGTTTTATATAGATTCAGCCATGCATAATGGTAAAACATTGGAAGGAAATCTGATTTGCTAAAATCTAATTAATTAAATATTGTATCCCCTTTTTTCCATTTGTGTCATTTCTTTTTTTAATATTTATAAGGGTTTGAGGAAATAGGCCAATATATGCCATTTTAATTATTATTTATCTATTAAGCGTAGTTATCTGATGTATAAAAATGTAAAGGGATTGGACAATGCAAATGCAGGTAGATCATGTCTATTCTGTTTAACGATGTCTGTAGGCCTTAAGATTTCAAGCAGCAGAAAGGTTTAAACTGCATAAACTACTAGTTACATATCATTAACAACTAAAAGGCACCTTTTTGCGCTAAGATTTTGTTTTTAACCATAATACACTCTTTGGGCTTTGATGGAAAGATAAAAGGTCTATTCAACATTGTAAATGTCAAAGATTCTTATGATCTTAAGATCAAATAGAAGTGTACCAGTGTACACTGCCAGGTGATGCCAGGTGGTGAATAGCACACATAGTATTAATTATGTAAGTGCACACATTTAATTGATGTTTAAAATAAAATCTCATCCCTCTCATTATAATAAAAAAAATTAGCCAAATGGAGGAGGTAGCACCAGAAGTACAGTAAGCCATGTAAGCATACTGATGTTTTACTAGTGTTAGTCAGTGGGATCTTTCCATAAATACATGGCGATTTTCCTCTCTGTGCTTTCAAGATAAGTTAACATTCTACTGAAATGTGTTTTAGTGAGTTTAACACTTTTTTCCAGGATATAAAAACCAAACGTACACCCCCTGGCAAGTTGTATTTTTAATTTGATATATAGGGACATATGGATATCTGGTATTTAATTTGAGCCTTTCTGTTGTAATTTTGCTTGTGTGTTTGGGGTCATGATCCTATTGCAAGATGCATGTTCGGTTCAACATTTTGACAGATGGCCTCACGTTCGATTCAAGAATACTTCAGTAGAAAATGTAGTTTATGGTTCCTTCAATGACAGCAAGTTGGCCAGGGCCTAAAACCACCAGCTCAAAGCTTGAAGGTTGGCATAATGTTCTTCTGTTCAAAGACAATGTTTTGTTTTTGCCAAACACGGCATCTGGCATGCAGCAAAAACCTTTTTGCCTCATCTGTCCAAAGCACATTGTTCCAGTAGTTTTGGTCTTTGCCCAGGTCTTGATATATATATGTTTTACCACAGAGTCTTTTCTTCCTGACCTGCCATGTAGGTCACGTTTGTGCAGTCTCTTTCTGACAGTTGACTTGTGTACAATGACATTAATTGTGAAAAGGGCCTATAGATCCCTGGGGTTCTTAGAGTGTGCGGCCTGGGTTTAACTGTCTTGTCTTGTGTATTTTAATTTGTTTTGTAATGCTATTTCAGTGTTGTTTTAAGCGTAGCCTTTTCCCTGTGTTAGTCCTAATAAGTTTCACCTGTATTTCTAATTAACTGCTCCCTATCAGCTCCTAAATAGTTCAGTTCTGATTGTAGCTTCTTTGTGTGGTATTGTGTTTATGTGCCACTCAACTGAGTCTTTCTTTCTTGTCAATTCTCGTGTTTACCAGTGTACCAGACCCTGCCTTAGTCCTTTTGTACCTGTGGCTCTGCCTGATCTGACATTCTCGTGTACCGACCTTTTGCTTGCCCTGTGTTCCTGGATTAGGATTGCATTATTATTAAACATCATAGCACTCTGAGCTTGGATCCATTCCCTTGTATTCATGACATAAAGACTTATCTGAGCATTTTTCCATCAGCTCTTGCCTGAATTTAGTAGGATGAACTCTCCTATATAGATTGCCAGTTGTCTGGAATTTTCTCAATTTCTAGATAAACCGTCAGACAGTGGAATTATGAATTTCAAAATGCTTGGAAATAGTTTTATGACCACTCAGAAACATGGGCATCTTCTCAGTTCTTTTGATCTTGGCATTGAGGTATAAACAACAGTAGATGATTAAGGTTGTGTATTTTCCATATCCTTTGACACAGTAACTTTCTCTTGTTGTGCATTTTCTTCTTTAGTTTCTCTCCTTTTACACGTTTGCGCTCCAAATTGGAATTTTCTTGGAGTCCCACAGGGAGGCAGAACACAGGTGCAGGGGAAACAAGTAATTTTAATCAGTGAATAAGACTTGACAGAACTGAAACTAACACACACAAACAAAGTTACAAAAGGTTGGAATCAAACAATGACCGACAAGACACAAGAGGTTGGAAGGAACGTAAATAGGAGCACTGATCTGGAATGCAGGTGAGGGTAATAACAACAAACAGGTGTCCATACTCCAAATGAGAGATTGGGAGGGTGTTGGATCTGAAGCCTGCCATGCCAGGACGTGACACCAAGGAATGCCAGATTCACCACCCATCAAGATGATCGGCCCATCTGAAAATATCAATATCTGTAGGCCTTCATTAACATAAAAAATACAATTGACATTTATTAAAATACTATTATTATTACTAAAACAGTAATAAAAAAATCTAAAGTGCCATTAGAGACTGAATTAATTTGACAATTCAAAACCAAATAAAGAACTTCTGACTGCCACAACCTTAAAAATAATCAGACTCAAAGGATATGTTCAGGGTCCTGGTGGACATTTTATTAACAAAAGAGAAGAGATAATGGTCAAACCCCTCTTAATCAAAACTGATTTTTCCAAAAATAATTAAACATCAACTGCTTCCTGCAGGATTCGAAAACAGCAACATGTGGCAGTAAAAGAACCCAGCTTTACCAATTGAGCTACCAAGGAACTACATTCTCTATCGAGCGTTAGTGCAGAACAACCTTGACTAAGTGCATAATGCATTTTTGTACTGAAAAGCCTACCTATTCAAGCTATAATCATGTTTTGTTTAACTTTTAAGACAAAGATGAAAATCTGATAAAACGTATGCAAACAAAATATAAAGCATTTAAAAGCTTACTCTGCAATCACTAATTGACTAAACCTGTTTTTTTTTGACGCACAACATTGTGTCTGGTTTACAATGTATCAATACGCCTGCCAAATCTCACAGGTGCATAGAACATAATGATTGTTTGTAAACCCCTTGTTTAAGTCATACTATGAAATACCATGTACCAAGTACAAATAGTAACGTTGTTGCCAATAAAACATATTTGCAGTTGGCAAGATATTACAGAAACCTAAAACAACAATGCTATAAGCATACACAGCAAATACATCAACACATTGAAATAATTCAGAACACATTTCTGGATTTCATGATTGTTATTCTGCAGCTCTCCGTATGGGTCTTTATTCTACCTTGCAGTTTTATCATTGCAGGTCAAATCCTTGCTTCAAAGATTGTGGTGTACTGACTCAGAGGTGCTCAGGGGTCCCACAAAGGGAAGTGTAAGTTGGGTTATCTTCATGTGGGGTCTTTTCTTATTGTTTTCCAACAACTCATAGTGGTAGGTCAGTTTCTGTGTAACTGTTGATTGATGATTTTGAAAATGTTTTACTGGAGTTCGGATGGTCTGAAATTGCAGTTAAAGATTGTGGCACACCTTTCTCTTAAGCATCCTTGCCAAGCTATTGTTCTTAATATACTGTTTCAACCAACAAGTGATGTGTCAATGCATGTTAAAGAACATCATCTTACAGATTGAATTTATTGCAAAAAGTATGTCCTTTTTCCTAATATCAAATCAATTATAATCAGATTTATATACCAGCTACATAAACCTAGCTAGATTATAGATTATAATTAACTTACCACATTTTAATGTAGCTTCATTTACATCAAGCCTCAATACATCCTGTGACTATATTGCAGTAAATTACAAGGGATTAATTATATTTTGAGAAATACACTGGAGGAGAGATAAAAGAAGGTGAGGTGACGGAGGAGAGAGAAAAAGCAAGTAATGCCAAGAAATATTGCCATTGCTCTTCTTCAAACATTGCCATTCCTCTTCTTCAGATATTGCCATTGCTCTTCCTGACCCATGTTTAAGAGTGAACCCAGAGAAAGGAAGAGGCAGTTGGCTCGGAGAGTACAGCTTATCTTTTTGACTTGCTTGTAGATAAATTCCAAATTGACAGTCTCTTGTAAAACATATCTCCGTTGTATTGAATTTTTCATTGTCAATCTTAAGAGTTTATTGTATTTATTGATTGATTCAAGTTAGCAATTAACTGTTGTTTTTGTTCTCTAGGCTTGAATAAAACAATGTTTTGTCAAGAGTTCATTTATTGAACTTACATGCTTTCAAACAGATCGCAAAACTCAGTTCTTGCTTGTACATCACCCTGAAGAGAATTTCTTCTAATTGCAAGGGATTCTTAACTGTATAACATTGGCCTTTAATTATTTTCTCTATTTTAAAAGGTATTATGAAGGCTTTGTACATAGCAACATTTATATAAATAATGTTAACGTAAATGATCAAATGGTTAACATTTTTATTAATGGATTGCACCTAGGTCACTCATTTGCGTTATTGCTATTGTTATCAATAGACGCTGCAGCTATATTGGTGGTCAAGAGTAAAATTTTTTCTCGAATTGGTTTAATAGTGCCAAATTAGATTTTAGTTTGTTAATCTCTAAGGCTTTAATCAGTAATTGAACCCCTTAATTAAAAAGATAGAACATGCCTAGCTTTAAAAAATGATCGTTAATTATCCTTAATGGATTAGGCATCACATACATGAATTCCTTTAATTCAATGTTCAGTTAATGGTTAGTCAATAACTAAAAACATAACAAGATTTGCAATACCATCCTAATGTTTAATGAGATATTTATCTCTTTAATTGATTTTGTATGTGCAAATGCAAACCAGTGGCATGACTATCTGAAGAAGTTGAGTTGTTGCTGTTCAAGAGTCTGGTATGTGTATAGTAATTTATTGCCTTTAAGTGGAAACGGCTGTCTTTTTCAATCTCCCTTTTCTAACAGATTGGTCACAAGGGGCTCATCTGGAAATGGAATTTCAATCGCTGAAGATAATCAAAAGTTTGGGGTCCTTATTTGAGATGTGGAAGGTATACAGTATGGAGTTAAGATAGTAGAGGGCTAGATCTTTGGAAACATACAGTATTCATTAGAGTGGACAAAGCAACTTAGGCCATTGTAATTTGAGAGAAAATGCATGGGTATTTTCTCCTATGTATACAACATCCATTCTGTGGCATACTCCATTCTTTTCAACACACAGTTGTTCACAATAGGTGGAATTAAAGCACTGAACATCATATCTGCTATACATCTCTGGATTCATACAATATATGAAGGTGGGATTCATATTTAAATGTAAATTAAATTGATTCTGCAAAACAATTCTTCCAGGTATCTGATTATGCAAAAGAACAACTGTTTTTCTTATACCCCTATATAGTATCCCATTCCCACAGCTGTTACAAACTCGCTCTATACTGTCTGTAATGGAGAGTGTGCCAGAGAAAGTGAAAAGTATACAGTAGATGTTGTTATATTTCTCTGATTGGCCTGATTGGGTGCTGTTACTCATGGGGATGTACAATTGGTACTCAGGCTCTGTTGTTCATGATTTGGCACCGCAGGGTTTGTTTCCAATTACAAGGAAAGTAGTAAAAGCTCCAGACAGCAATGGTTTTAAAGTAGGGTTATGCATTCCAAACCTTGCCCTTGCTAAAGTGGCTTCAACATTGTCTCCAATGTTGTGTCAGGCTTTTGATGTCCTTGCCACCAGCTGCACGGAGTTAACACTAGAGAGGTGGGTCATGCTCCTGTGAAGGTTGACAGCCAACATCCCTAGCCAGTCAAGGTCTGAGTCTAGTCTTACAGGCAAGGATGCGAGGGAATGATTGGTCTTCTAAGAGTTATTTTGCTTAAAGGAGGGACGATCTGAGGCTGGCTCAGTCTCTAATGATGACAAACTGTTCTTGTTGGAGGGATCTAGGGGTCGGTTGTAGGACAAATCCTAGGAGGTGAATCATCCCAAGGATACTGCAGTGTATTCCTTTAGCAGTATCATTATGCTGCGCAGTCGAAGATGTTTTAATCAGGGGGAAGATGTGTTGATAAGGGGTAGTTTGGTCTGATCTTTGATCAGTAACTCACACCAAAACATGTTTAACATCTTGGCACTTGGACAATACAAAATCACACCAGGTTGACTTGACCATCATACTGAATGTTTCAGCAAATAGTGGCCAGTCAGATTTTCTATTACGGAATGAGAGGCAGTGGCCGGTTATTACTATGTAATTTCTCATCTTTTCTGGAACACTTACAGTGGGACATTGGTCAACAAGCCATTTGCCATTCTGCCTGAATTGGTGGTTTTTCCGTCCCCAGGCCATTACATGCATAAATATGCATGAAAAGTATTTGTTTTATACAGTGGTCTGCAAAAGTTTGGGCAACCTTGTTAATTTCCATGATTTTCCTTCATAAATCGTTGGT
>JACXGJ010012774.1:0-17350 GCA_016801105.1 Esox niger
GAGGATGTGTGGGGTAGTAGGGAGGATGTGTGGGCGTGGTAGAGAGGATGTGTGGGTGTGATAGAGAGGATGTGTGGGGTAGTAGGGAGGATGTGTGGGGTAGTAGGGAGGATGTGTGGGGTAGTAGGGAGGATGTGTGGGTGTGGTAGGGAGGATGTGTGGGCGTGGTATGGAGGATGTGTGGGAGTGCAAGGGGGGATGTTATGTGTTTTAGCTTGTAGTAGATGTGGTCAAGCATGAAAACTGTGGGTCGAACAGTAAAGGTTCAGCATCAAATACATTTCCTAAACGGCCTCCCTGCACCGTGTCTAAAAAATTGATCAGTGCTCCTCCGGGCAATGAACAAGTCAATCCCTTCATCGGTAACCATTGATACTAAAGTTGGGTGTTGCAGGGATCTAGTCATTGTACTCAGCCGCACTGTTTAAACATGTCAAAAACTGGGTCATTATCCCAGACAGGACATCTGCCCTGTGCAGGCATCGATTGAATACACTTCCAAGGCAACAATGGAGATGTGCTTCCTAAATGGGAATGATAATCTGTCTTCAGTCCTTGACAACCAGCACATACTACCGAGCCAAACAACAACAGACCATTGAAGTGATGTTGTTTTCACTCTGTGATCAGTGAACAAACATCTGAATAGATAAAGAGACATTCCAGACCGAGGACCTTTGATGCTTATGTAGATGAGAGATCTCATGGCATGCGTGAAGCAGGAAATTAAGAACAGATCCAAATGGAGGTAGAATTACAGAGAAATATGAAAATATGTAGATGTGATGTGTATATATGAGTCGGTGCTTAGTTATGACCGGAGAAATGGCCCTTGTTAATATTCAGACATCTTCATAAACAAAAGACAAATTAATTTGGTCCCCAAGGAAGATAATGCTGCTGAAGGCGTAACGCAGAGGAAAAACAAACTATCCATTACAGGGCAGCTTACGCATCAGACTAAAACAACATGGAGTCGCCAGGCCCCTTGATGTGTCTCAGAACATGTCTGCTAACGCACTTTAAACAAAATGCCAACCAGTCCTGAAACCCTGAACACCTGAGAGTGATTCATCACATTTGTCTGCAGCTGGCCCACCTCTCCCCATCTGACCTCCGTTCTCTCTGACATGCACTTCTTTCAAGACCTATTTCATATTATAAACCACACCACAACAAAAGTTACGGGTTTGAATCAACATGATCCTGTTATGTGTGACATTATAATTACTTTCAGTGTTGGGCCTCGTCCTGCATTTCCTTTGCTTAGTCAGTGTGGATGTTTGCTTTGGCATCAGGGTCATTGTTGCACCTACGTTAATACAGAGAGATGATCAGTGCCTTGTCCTTCTGCCCTGTGCTATATTGTTCTGTTGACTTTGTCATGCTGCCATGTGGGATTCAAGCCACGCTTGTTCCCGTGCCCAGATGCTACCAGGGAGATGAATGGATTCTGCACAGGGACTTTGTCAGTTAGCTCATATATTCCCTCATATATTCACAATGTTAACAGGACACAAAACTGCTTTAAAATGACTTAGTGTGCATTTAGGGTTTGTAATGGCTTTTGTTATGGATAATTTTACCCTGACATCAACTTGGCTTTGTTTGGGCTCTTTTTTCTTGGAAATAAACTAAAACGGCTGCCAGTATCAGATATTTATATACAGCCATGGCTCTGAGAAGCCACAGAGTATGTGTAACACTAGATACCTTTTCAAAACATTTAGCTGGGGAGGAGGAATGTTCTAAATGCGTATTGGAATTGTTCCAGAGACATCATTAAGGTGACAACCAAGCGTGCCATCCTGTGACCCAACTTACATAATCAGAAACCATTAGAGTTGGGAGATGCATTGAAATATTTGCGTTAGATTTGCGTTTGATACGGGCCTTTCCGTAGCGTTGGTGATGACAGTCTGCACATGGCATTCTAATGACCATTTCCATGGCATGACATTTTTAATTTATGGCAAATGTGTTTTGGTAAGAGTGGTCTATTTTCTGTCTGCTGCATTGCTTTGGTTTTAGGAGTAATGCTATCTGATAATGTGGTGGATGCCTCCCTTACCATAACACTACTGAACCATGACATCCAAATAAACATGCATGATGGCCACGCTAACTGCACTCACTTAATGGTTTCATTATATCATAATAAAGGTTTAATGTATATTCCAAATGGCCATTTAAACCAATTGTCGTGCATAGGCCTCATAACAGACACTTCCTGTCTTCTTTCTACATTTGTATTTTATGTGAGGTTTAGAAACAAATCATAATCTGCATTTTGTGATCTTTGAGTTTTATTTTATTTCTGGGAAGACATGACTTGAAGGGTGTTATCTTCCAGGTTATTTTGTTGCTTACAAAAATGATGCATTGATTTCATCATCTAGTTATAGTCAGAAAATATAGTGTAGCTTTGAGATATGCAAGGGCTTGACCTTAACAGAACTGAACCAAGACCAAAACAAGTCTTGATAAATCCAAAGATCCCAGGGTAGAGTGCAGGAAAAGGTTAAAAAAACATCAGCATCTCCATCCCAAGGAACACTCTCTATAAACATATTTTACACACACTGTTTACACACTACATACACTCTCAAATGCTGTAAAACACTAAAAAAACGTTTTTCTGTTGTTTAACTCACTCCAGGGTTTTCTGGCCAGTCTTGATACAGCTGTACAGTGGGGACAGAAGGGGCAGTGTGTCATGTCTCCCGATAACCCCAGGGCCACTCTACACAGCCCAGACAGATCAGCTTTCACCAAGACCCTGTAACGGGAGCCAGCTCCAAAACCCCACTTCAAAGAGACATGGCCAGCAGGAATGTCAGGTTCAGAACCAGAGCAAGAGAACGACCGAGAGAGGGAGAGAATGGGAGAAGGGAATGGCAAAGTGTTTGTGGGGATCGGGACACTGTGTGTGTGGTGAAAGGAACTTTGTGTGTGTGTGTGTGTGTGTGTGTGTTGTGTCAGTATGGGAGGGGATCAGACTCTGTTTCTGGACAGCAGGACATCGCCCCTATCTGGGCCCAAATAGCTCATGCGCTTCCTTTTTCCCCTGTTTGGAGCAGAGTGAAGTCGTTTTAATTTAATTTGGCTGCGAAGCAAAGGCCCTTGGGATTGTTTGGCCTGTGTCTGGGCCAGCTATTCCTCTTCAGAACAAGACGGCATGTGTGCAAGCCAAGCCTGTCACAGATCTCTCCCTGCATGGCTTCACTGTGCTAAATCTTCTCTCTAAACCTCAGAGGCCAAAGGATATCTTTCACACCAGCGAAATATTTCGGTCAGTCAATAAAAAAGAAAAGAAATGAAAGTAACAGATCCGTGGCATAACTCATCAGCTGTATGCAACCGTGTTTCGGTTCAACAATATCCAGGCTTATTAATCACCAACGAAGTCTCCGTTCTGAGAGAGGCTAGTGGAGAAATCCACCACGAAGACTGACTAGCGTGGAGGATGGTCATGTCACTGTGCTGCCATTGATATGTGGGGGCGGCTGAAGCTGTCAACCTGCCATGTATGTTCCATCTCCTCCTCTCCTAATCTCCTCAGAGAACTCTGGGTGACCCTAGTCCCCATACAGGGGATCTGTTCTGCGAGCTGGGACTCCTATGTGACCTGTGTTCAGATCTTTGATCACATGCTTTAGCAGAGATCAAGGCACGCCAGCTAGCTACTCAATGGGTTTCCTTCACCTTCCGCTTTTAGACATCAGGAGTGTAAAAAGTTTTTGAAGTGTGACAAAACACCACAACAGAACAATGCCTCCTCTTGCTGTATGTCTGTAAAGCGCAACAGTATTTTTAGGTTGTTGTTTTATTGACTGACGTCTATACAGTGGCTCTGGATAGGTCTCAGAGCCTTTTGTGTGTTAACGTGGGCCTTTCACAACTACCGTTTTTGCCGTCAAAATACACACAATGAACAATTATTACAATGCAAAAAAAGGTTTTTCAATATTTTTTCAAATTTATTGAATATTAAAAAATTCAAGCACATAAGCATTCCGACCTTTTGACCTCTAAATTAAGCTCAGATTCATCCTGTGTTCTTTGATCGTCCTTAAAATGACACAGCTTCAGAGCTGAAATGGAAGAATCTGCCAGAAGTACATCCTTGTCTTCTGCACTCTGTCCTTCGGGCATTTATGCTTACATTTTATTTGATTATTGTGAGAAGAGGAGATTAACTGTTTTGCTCAGGGATAGAAGAACATAACTTCTTGGATATAGATGATAAAAACCAGAGACATTTCCATCTCAAGTCAGGTGCCATAACCACAAGTCTATCATTCCATCCCTTAAGGACAGACTGGAGAAACCTCACAAATCCATTTGTACAAAACTGGAAGAGCCATGATCAAGAACGATCAAAGTAGCAGTACATGAGTTATTTCAGTCAATATTTTACATTTCGGCACTCTTAGTAATTATGGGGTCAACAATTAAAATAAATACATGTAACACAACAAAATAAGGAGAAAGTGAATGGTTCTACATTTCCTGAAGTTGTTATGTTACGTTATCAAGTCACACGCCATTAATCAGTGCCTGGAGTGGTTGACATCTCTGCACTAAGACAACAAAAGGGGCTCTCTATTTGTAGTCTTTCTCCACGCTAGCTTTTCAGAGAACACCTGACTAACAGGGAACCGTGGAGCATTGGAGAACTTGGCGTTATTGGGGATGTGAATGATTTGAGCTAGAGGGCGCCTTTCCCAACACGTCCTGTCATGAGTTGCATTTCCCCACAATATAATAAACAGAACAGCTGGTGTCTGACAGGAATGAAACAAATCAAATCACTTTGAAGATGAACAACATTTTCCTTCCTTGATGTTCTCGACGCGTCAGCAATGAGAGTGTGATCACGTCAATTTTGGAAAAGGGCCACACCCACAAATATGGAGTTGTGGAAAGCTTTTAAGTTTCCCTTGATTCCCTGGCAGACTGGGTTCAAATACTATTTGAACTAATAAAAAATACTTTAGAGCAGTTTTATTAAGCTCGTCTGATTTTATTAATCCTCGTCTGGAATAAATACAGCAGTTCCAATTGCAAATTCCATCTGTCTGCTCCTATAAACAGGATACAGTTTACGCATGAAGAAAAACAATAAAAAAGTAAAAAGAAATATTTGTTTTATTTTTAACCATATAAATAATATTTGCACAACCGGGCGATGTCGGTGAGGAGTCGGAGAAGGCTGTGGCTAAGAAGACACCCGTTGATCATTCTGGGGCTTCCTTTTGTGGCATGTAGACAATGTGTGGTGGCTAGGGACAAACAGGACACCTGAGCCTGACAGAGGAAGCTCTTAAAGCCACACAAAACAAACTGCTGCGCTCAAGCTTTTCTCATCATCCTGAAAGACTATCTCTGATGTTGTTAGAGGTGAGGACGACTTATCTCCAAAGTCACTATGCTTGTGCCACCCCCACTCCCATTTATTTCCTTGTTCCTCCTTCTCTTTCTCCTCCTCAACATCCCTCTCTTTTCACTGTCCTCCGGGGTGTTAGCTGTTTTGATGCCACTCGATCTCCTCAGGGTTCAGAGGTCAACGGCTAAATTATCCTAGGTGTTGTGTGGCTGAGATTACTGAAACTGAGCCAGGTGTGTTTGCGTTAAAAACTCAAAACATTAAATTGGAAGTGACAGGCATTGTGCAGTGCCTGTAATCAAACAGTACATATTTGTATATGTTGAGGTATGACTTGGTTGTATAAATCTTTGCTGAAACATCACTAACACTGTCGGTAACATTTGTATTCATTTACCTTGCAGCAAATGTAAAGATCTTTATTAGACTGGGCTTCAAACTGATATTGCTCAGAAGTAGTTTTCAGATATTTTGTAAGCAGAAATTGTATCAGGATGAGTGAACATTTCATAAATCTAGCATAATGTATCTATGTGTATTTAAGGTAATACCTACAGAATTTATCTATGTGTATTTAAGGTAATACGTACAGAATGTATCTATGTGTATTTAAGGTAATATGTACAGAATGTTTCTATGTGTATTTAAGGTAATATGTATAGAATGTATCTATGTGTATTTAAGGTAATATGTACAGAATGTATCTCTCAAATCCTGCAATGCCAGACGTGTCCCCTGCTTAAGCCAGTACATGTCCAGGCCCCTCTGAGGTTTAATAGAGAGCATTTGGATGATCCAGAAGAGGAATGGGAGAATGTTGAGTTGCATCCAAAGAACACCATACCTACTGTGAAGCATGGGGGTGGAAACATCATGCTTTGGGGCTGTTTTTCTGCAAAGGGACCAGGACGACTGATCCGTGTAAAGGAAGGAATGAATGGGGCCATGTATCTGAGTGAAAACCTCCTTCCATCAGCAAGGGCACTGATGATGAAACGTGGCTGGGTCTTTCAGCATGACAATGATCCCAAACACACCGCCCGGGCAACGAAGGAGTGGCTTCGTAAGAAGCATTTCAAGGTCCTGGTGTGGCCTAGCCAGTCACCAGATCTCAACCCCATTGAACATTTTGGAGAGAGTTGAAAGACTCGGTTGCCCAGCGACAGCCCCAAAACATCACTGCTCTAGAGGAGATCTGCATGGAGGAATGGGCCAAAAATACCAGCAACAGTGTGTGAAATCCTTATGAAGACTTACAGAAAAGGTTTGACTTCTGTCATTGCCAACAAAGGGTATATAACAAAGTATTGAGAGGAACTTTTGTTATTGACCAAATTTATTTACCAATAAATTCATTAAAAATCCTACAATGTGATTTTCTGGATTTTGTTTCTCATCATGTCTCTCATAGTTGACGTGTGCCTATGATGAAAATAACAAGCCTCTCTCATCTTTTTAAGTGGGAGAACGTGCACAATTGGCGGCTGACTAAATACTTTTTTGCCCCACTGTAATAGAACTTACAAAGATGGAAATGGATGTAAAAAGATATCCAAAGCATTGCAAATGTCAGTCAATACTGTTCAATCACTTATTAAGAAGTGGAAAACTCTGGGATCTCTTGAAACCAATTCAAGGTCAGGTAGACCAACAAAGATTTCAGCCAAAACTTCCAGGAGAATTGGCAGGGATACAAAGAAAAACCCACTGGTAACATCAGGAGAAATACAGACTGCTCTGGAAATAGTGTGGTTGTTTCAAGATGCACAATACGACGATACTTGAACAAAAATTAGCTGCATGGTCAAGTTTCCAGAAAGAAGCCTTTACTGCACCAAAGCCACAAAAAAGCCCAGTTACAATATGCCTGACAACACACTGACACGCCTCACAGCTTCAGGCACACCTTAATTTGGAGTGACAAGACCAAAATAAAGCTTTATGGTCACAACCATAAGCGCTATGTTAGGAGAGGGGGCAACAAGGCCTATAGTAAACAGAATACAATCCCCAATGTTGCGCATGTGGCCCTCCAGTGGTTACAGCAGAAAAATGTGAAGGTTCTAGAGTGGCCATCACAGTCTCCTGACCTTAATATGATCAATCCACTCTGGGGAGATCTCAAACGTGCTGTTCATGCGGGTCAAACCAAAGACTTTGCATGACCTGGAGGATTTTTGCCAAGACGAATGGGCTATAACACCTGCAAGAATTCAGGGCATCATGGACAATTATTACAAAAGACTGTACACTGTCATTGATGCTAAAGGGGGCAATACACAGTATTATGAACTTAGTGTATGCAGACTTTTGAACTGGGGTAATTTTTTGTCTTTGTTGCCTTGTTTTGTTTTATGATTGTGCCGTTCTTTTATGATATACTGCTGAATTGGATCCCATAAGAAATGAATGACATGTGTTTTGCCTGCTTACTCTTGTTCTCTTTACAAATGGTGCATGCAGCTCTGGATATAAACAAGAGACCACTGCGCTTTTTTTCTTTTCTTTCCTTTCCATTTTTCAATGAGGAACGGAAGTGTTCAATTTGCAGTGGTCTCTTAATTTTAACCCTTCTGTTTCTCACTAAAAACCTTCATTTTTAACTTTTTTGGAAAGGAAAGAAAAAGGTACAGTGGCTTCTTATTTTTTTCTGGAGCTGTATATTACCAATTCTCCAAGGGTATGCAAACGTTTGTGCTTTAAATCGGCCAAGTCAAAGTCCTGAACATAATCCAATCGATATGCTGTAGCAGGCCCTGAAACAAGTGGTACATGCCAGACACCCATCAATCCCTGTTCAATTGAAGGGTTCAGTAAGGAGTGGGCAAAAATCCCCCCCAAAAGATGTCAGAAACAGATTAGTGGCTAAAGACAAATGGCTTCTTGCTAATGGACAGACCACAAATTATTGCATGAAGGGGTTCGCACAGTTTTACACACATTCAAGTTATGGTTAAATAAATCACTTTTGTTAAATGAACAATGAAAATATATATATTTTTTTTGTTGGCGTCCATTCATTTGACTGTATTTATTATGAATTTGGGTTTAGAACTAGATGTTGTTGAAATATTTCATTCCAAAATAATGACCATCTCTGCATTGTTCACATACTTCCGAACAGCCCAGTATGAATAGATTCTGATGACATCCACACTGGGTCAAAAGCACCTCAAAACCATTTGCGCTTTACGCATAATATCTTTCCAGCTATACAAATAATCCTGTTCGAAATTCTATTATGCGTCTGTATTCCTCCCCAGGTGCTGTCATGAAAGTAGGCCTGGAAAGAGGATATTCAAGCCTCTTATTATCCCATCAAACCTGCCTGGACTGGGTCCATAAGGCCTCATTACCTGAGCAAAAACGCCACCTTAACCTCCATTACAAGTCCGACCTGTAATTAATTACGTTTTAGCTATTGAACCAAAAGCAATTAGGTTATAAAAAGAAAGCTTGTTCAGTAACATGAGGACTTTTTCCCCATTGCTCCCTGAAGAACAGACATTAATGAATTGCGACAGTTTTGGAAATGACAGTGGGATGTTAATGTTTCCAGGAATTTGAACTTGTCAATCACGTTCATTTGTTGTCTGAAAGAACTAAGGGAAAAGAGAGGTCAGTTCTTTCTGGAAGATGAGAAGTATGTGTGCGTAAATGCTAGTTGTCAATAGCATTGGACCAGTATGTGAAAGGTCACTGGTTTGAATCCTAGAGTCGACTAGCAGAGTCGTTCTATAAGTCCTTCGAACTAAGCCGCCTGTTAAATGACTACAACATCTCTGTGTGTGTGAATGTATATGGACTAGGGCTGTCAAAGTTAACGCGTGCGATTAATTAAAAATAGTTAGCCCTGTAATTGTCGCCGTTAAAGCGTTTTTTATATTTTAGCCTCGGTGCCATTCAGCAAGAGCGTCACTTTACCAGTAAATTAAATGGCGGTTGACTTGAACTGAGCGCTTCACGGGCACTTTTTCAGTACAGTATATTATTGGAGAATTTGCATTCGTGTCGTGAATCGTGTTTACTCTGCACTAGTACAACAGCCTAAAACGCGTTAGTTAGGCTACACATTAGTTTGTGCAATGGATGTGAGGAAATGGGAAAATCACTCCTAGCGTGCCGCACCCCAGTCTCACTACAAAGACCCATCAAACGAGAAGGCTCGACAACATGGTAAGTTGTCATTACTTTTTTTTGCTAATCTAAGCTAAGCATTAATTTTTCAACCAACGCCGTTTCTCATAGAGGAATTAGCAAACAACTGTGTTCTGCATGAATTTCAGATGTTCCCTGACCCAATGTTTGTATGTAACATCTCTAGACTACCTTATGTAACACGACTACCTTATGTGGTTGCCTATTCAAGTAGCCTACCTCGTGCATTTGCATTTGGGGAAAATGATCTAGGGATACTTGGTTCTTGTATTCGGTTGTGACAAAACATCTTTCAGGGAATCTAATGTTTACAGGCCCCCACCTGAACCCCATTCTAACCACATTACAGCCTAAACATCACAGGACAATAACATGACCAGTTTAGGTGTGATTCAGTGGGTTAAATGCCTGCACACCATGTAGCTGTCCAGATAAGAGGGGCTGATATGTTTTATACAGTCATCAACAAAACAATATGAGTTGGCAGGATTCTGTTTAGATTTACTTGGCCTACATTTAGATGCAGCCAGTTATTGTGGTAGGCCATAGACTGACATTGTATGTGCATTGAACTAAGTTAAGGGCATTGACAACTTGCATTTATTTAATTCCAAGTCAAGCACGGTTCATAGTTTGCTATAAAACGAAGTATGTCTTTACCACAACGCACTGCTTTTTAAACAGGAAAGTGCGGATTAAGGGCAAAATGTAAACACATTCTAAAATTGCGATTAACTGCAAAAGATAATGCGATGAATTATTTTAATAATTTGACAGGATTAATATGGACATCTATGTATTCCTGTGTATGAGCATGTGAGGAAGAATGGGATTCAGAAATTGCACGGAGACACACACTGAGAGGAATTCACACGACCTATTTCCTCTGTATTTGCTTAGGACATGTGTTCTGCTTTCTAATGGCCATTAAAGGGTCAACCCACCCGCCAGACATCACATTAGTCTCTGTCCACACAGGAAGGGTTAGAAAACACAACACTCAGGTGGTAGCTCACCCAAAGGTCAACTGTCCATATGAATGAAAAAGAGGCTACAGGAAAATCGGCCAGTCTCACGAACGAACAGGGTTGAGGAACCTGTCGGTTGCTGGAGTAGTGTGAAAATAAAAGGCTCCAATTATTTGGGTAATTTTTCTATAACCCTGAAATTCTCTGAAACAAATAAACTTACGACTACAGATTTGTTTTTCAACTTCTAGTCTGACCGACATGCCTGAGGGGTTAGTCGATGTAAGTGTTATCATTAGTCAGACTATTGGAAATGTTTCCAATACTTTTGGCCAAATTTGCACGCATAGCATGTTATCGCCTTGCATTTCATTCACTTGTAGCCTAGAAACTTCATAAGGAGATACATGCTTGATCTAGTAACGTGCATGGCTTCTTCAAATTGAATTCTGCTACTTTCTCCAAAGGAAAGTAAAAACAGAACAGGTGTCAGTGGTATGACTTTAGTTCCAGGGCCATAATAACGTTTTTCTTAGGGCTCTGGCAGTTCTACTGATCCTCCACACACAAAGGAGCAGATACCAGTCCCACTGTTGGGTTGATGCCCTTCTATGGCCTTGTCCAGCTCTCCTCGTAACGGCCTGTCTTGTAACGACCCGGGGGGCTAGACCCAAAAGCAGCCATGGACAAGGTCTTTAATCAGGGATTGAGAAGGTTGGGCACAGGCCCGTTTCTGTGCACAGAGAGGGAGTAATGGAGTGCAGGTGAGTAGCAGGTTCTTGGTCGGGGAGCGGCTGTAGGTCGGCGTCTCAGTGGATCTGTCTGGCAGACAGCAGGCTGGTATAGTAATCGGGGCGGGCAGAAGACTAGGACATGGGAAGGTGAGCAGGAACAGACGAGGGAACGCTTGGCATAGGAACACAAGACCAAATAATGTGCCATCCTGGAGGAGCTGGACTGCCTGTGCCACCTGAATGGGCTGCAGGTACCACCTCATGCTACCAGTAGTGACAAGGACACCAGCAAAACGCAAAATTGGGGAAGAATTAGTCAGGAAGGATAAGGAGAGAGCGATTCCCTTTTTGGGGTTTGTGTTGCGGTTGACTTTCCTGTGGACAATCGCTTCTGCTTCCTAACTGGACAACTCCTGAAGTTAGGTTGACTTGGTGTTACTGTGATGATGTGGTACACAGCTCCAAGAAAGAGATTTTCTTGTCTGCTATGGTCTGTGACTGGCTTCATTTTCAGCTCGCACTCACATTTACGATAACATTATGATGAACTAATATTTTATATTTGTTGTACTTTTGTATAAAAAAAATACACTTTAGAATTGTACTTGACTAAATCAGGAAAAGAACAAGAGAATGGCATTTAAGGTCTTTACTGTGAGCTTGTGGGTTTACCCGAGTACCTTTAAAATCAAAATGGAGGCTATATTCCTGCTTATTGTAAGGCTAAACACCTTCATAAATCAATCCAATGCATTACATTTGAAGCCTTCTCTCCTGTAGATCGGTCTTGATGAGTCCTATCTCCCAGGGAAACATTCTGTGCCAGAGAAAAAAGACATGGCCTGCTCATTTTAATTATGCAAATCACCTGTGTGCAATTTAAAACCAGTTATCATCTAGCAGTTAAGATGCTGATGATGCTGTTACTGTTTCATCCAGTGAAAAGAGGAAGAGACAAGTCAATACAGATATTCTTTTGCACATTCAATCTCTTGGGTGTTTGATAGAGCAGGGATTACTGTTGCGTCCTGCTGACTGAGTGAGACTGTCTGTCATTCACCCACCAGCCTGCCATCTCCTATCACCTCTATTGAGTTCATCTCCAAGCCACTGAACGGAAGGACGATTGATCAGTGGGCAGGTGGGGCCAGCTTCCATATCACTGTTGGACCTGAACTTTGAAGTCTGCAAACATGTTTTTCATCGTTAACTGTAAAATGATGACCGTATGGATATAAACAATTGATTCGTGCCCGACTCATTGATCAGCTGTAGTACTCAAATTCTGAAAGTGGGAACCTTGGAAAGGTTGTTTTATAATATTCTTAGGATAATAGTTTCAACCAAATTCCTTAGCAACACAGACAAGGCCTGGTTCCTTCTACTTGACATTACTGTAGCTGACTTGGGAATGGCTTTGTTACACCTGCTATCCATTACTTTTTCTATGTTCTTTTTTCGTCCTGGTGAATTTGTTTTAGAATTAATTATTTGCCATCTCTCTGAAATCTAGCTAACCATATTAATCTGACATCCCAACTCCATGACACCGATACTCTGACAGAATCTCAGGCCTGTCGTCTAGATAATTGCCTCATTAGTAATAGTTGCCCAGGTACAGTATGTCATGAAAATAAACTCAGAGGGTCTTTGTTAATCTGTTCACATATCCAACACACTCTTTATTCAGGCAGTCACAATTCAGATGAATTGTATTGGGGGCTTTAGAACTCAGAAGTGGAATTTAGGAATCAATGTGTAAAGAACGAAATAGGGAAGCCATCGTTTTCAAATTTGTTTTGAAAAAACTCCTGTTTTGCTTCATCTACAAACACATCAGTGTTTTTAGAGGATTAGTCCATAGCAGACAGACTTTAAATATTAGCGATTCATGCCAACTTCCCTCGCAATTTTACCTGAACTAGGAAGTCAAAATCACCAAGATCATAGCTACATAACTTGGAGCAAAACAAAAGGCATCCAACTGTGAGCGTCCCCGGTCTCCAGCGTCAAAGCCATTTGGTCAGATTGCAAAACTGCTGAATTGGAGCTTTGCCTCATTTTTCTCTCGCTGATGATTGACTTGCCATTACACCTTTGGCCTCCAAAGCGATGGCTCAGAGAGCAGCAGAGTTAGCGCCGGGCTAGTGCACTGACCATACGACACAAACTCGTGAGTTTACCTTGAACAGCCAACAACCTGATGGACGAGATTACTTTTCTATGTAGCTCCGTAGCTGGAAGACGGACTGCACAGGAGTGGGCGAGTGACAAAAACGGATTACTTCCACGATTGAGATAATTAATCTAGCCCATGCTTCCGCTAACATATAACGCAATTGTTTATTCCGAAACATTTTTATTAATGGAGATGGAAAGAACGGTAGCAGTGGCACAAACGTTAAATGCATCTGGAAAGCCAGGACGTAGCGTGGAATTAGCTACTTTCCCATCATCCATCAACTGTTTCACCCAAGGGTATTCGTCTGCTTCAATGTCTGCTCCCTTAAGTTATTATTCATACTATCTTGTTTAGCCACAACTGAGAGTGTGTTAAGCTATTGAAAAATTGTCATTATGCAGATTCAAAGCGGATTAAGAGGGGCCTGGCGCAACCTTGAATTTTAATGAACACACACAGACTGATAAGCTACACAGGTTGTGTAAGACAAGCCAGTACTTACCCCGGCTTCCTTCAGTCACAAGAAGAACACACTGGCAAGGAAAACACCTCTGTTCCATGCAGAAGCCAGACAACCCAGAAGCAGTAGTTAGAAACCTCCCCCCGTTTAGATGTTAGTTCCTTGCCACTAACTCAGGGCACAATGACATGGAAGCTTGTTTAATGACGTTTGTGCAGTTTAGCGGCGACGCCCAGTCAGGAGGTTCAGTGGGAGTCTGGGTCAGAGGGCTTGCCTGCTAGACCCCATGTGAAAACACCCTCAGGTGGTGAATGGGTTATTTTCTTAACTCCTAATAAATATCAATTTGTCTTTGGGCACTGCTTTAGAAATTATGTTAGAACTGGGTGGTGGACGGAGATAATGCTGGGAGATAATGCTGGGAGATAATGCTTGTGATTTCCTAGAGTCTCTATGTTTCCTGCTAGGTTAATGATTAGGGCACGGAAACGGTCCAAACGACTGAGCTCCAAAGTTTCAAACGATGACTTAGGCTGTTGAGGTCACAGAGCTTTCAATCTTGATTGCCTGCCATAGGGTGACAGTCTGGGGTTATAAGATTTGACTGGAGCGGCATGAGGCTGAGCTGACAATGGGTTCAAAGGGAGAGAAAGAGAGTATGAAAGAGAGAGATAGAGAGGGATAAAGAGAGAATGTTAAAGTCCCACTCCCACACATCCTTCTCAAATCCCCAAGGGAAGGAATATGAGCAGTTCCAAGGTACCAAATCGTTGGTTAAATACTAGCAGGTAGTAAATCAGCTTTTGGAGTTGTACACTACTTAACTTCATACTTTGCTTTCTTCAAAATAACCTTCCCACTGATTGTGCTTTACCCAAACATCGTCTCATCTGTTTATACTTCTGTGCTAATCTACCTGTAATGGATCCATTGTGCCCAGCATTGCCTAAGCTGAACAGACTTCTGATAAAAAGCAGAAGTTGTGGTAAAACTGCAGATTCGTGCTACTTTAATCCCAAACTAAATTAGGCGAAGGTAACCGTGCAGTGAACTGCTGGGGGTTTAATTCCCAGTGTTTACTTCGCTGACGGAGGCTTTGTTTTGTTTCATTCAATATGTTAATAGCAAGCCTTTTACAGCACATGCTGAGAACTGACACACCGCAACAGCCAATATTTGATATCCCCCGTCTCCATAACGCTGCTATTGCTTTCAGAAATCAAAAGAAATGTGAGATTAGATTTTGGGTGTGCCTCAGGGGATGTTGATGAGTCCTTTGGCTATGGCTTCATTGACATTACAAAGAAAATATTATACTGAAGACATAAGTAGTGATGATGAAACAACATTTTCCTTTGTACTCACTGTGTTTGCATCCTAGACAGATTTCACCCGTAACTTCCTCTCTACATGGATGGTAGTGAATTAAAACGAGCCTAACTGAAACCCAAAGATGGTTTCTGATTTGTTAAACATCAGCGAAGCCCTCATTCAATGCCAAGGTAGAATCAACTGCTCTGCCCTGTACATCTGACTCCACTTACTTCCATTCAGTATTCATATCCTGCTCTTTACCTCTTCTTATCTGATCCTCCTTTATAAAGCTCTCTTGCGTCTCTTCTGATTCACTCTTAATGCTGTTGGAACCATGTCCAGTGATTGGTAAAAGTTTTCCGCCCTGAAGAAACAGAGCTGTTGTCATGCAGACGTAGGTGTGCTGATCATAGTTTACAGCACTACAGGAACATATATGGCCCTGTCAGGTCACTGGAGAACGCACCCAGTTATGATCAAAGACCTTTTTGGGATTCAAAGACAATCCATTCTGACCATTACTGGGATGGAGAGAATTCCCTCGGTGACAGTCAACTGTTGCAAAAAAGTTTCTTAACGGAGATATACTGCCTTTCCTAACTAGGTCCACTCACAAACTCCATTTCAAACCTTCTGGGGCAATGTCCATTAGGACTTTTCAAATGCCAAAGAGGGAATACAACATCTAGCGTTGTTTCCCAAAGCCAAATGACCACTGCCATTTCCTTTATTCTCTGCCAGGTAGTATGGCGTTTCCCGGAGTGTTCATTTGGCCTGGAAGCAAGAGTGGCTCATAAAATTGATTTATGCAAATGTTCACTTGGGGGACGGCATATTCAAGAGCGTTTTGACATATGTGGAAATCAAATGGACCGTCCTTAAGAAGAAACAAAGGTTGCACTCATGAGAGCACTCTGGACGACGAGATGTCGGCGTTAGCGGAGAACTACTTCTCTAGTCGGTCTGTACTCATCGAGATCTCAGTTGAAGATGTAAATCAGTCTGAAATGAATCAGACATCAAGCTACATCCTCAAATGATAATGTGCTTGGAGAAACGGGGTGAAGAGTGAAGCTGCTTATTCAAAGCACTGTTCCACCGTTACGTTTTAATGAACTACGGTGTCCAATTTCTCCAATGCCTTTGATTAGGAAAAATTAGCCATTCGTATTTTAAATGTCCAGGTATTCATTATAATCAGGAGATGTATTTCTAGTGCTGTGGAAGTATTGATTGCACTGCATTGTCAAAGTATGAAGACACATCAGTAGATTGCGTGTGACAGAACCTGGCCCCAGTTAAAAGCGGATCAACAGTCCAAGAGAGGCGAAGAGGGAAAGGTGTAATCCGTTTTGCGCACTTTCAAATAATTACAGTAATATGAAAATAATTACAGTGATGGCTCTGCAGCTTTATCACCAGACTATGCCACGTTCTGTAACGTAATTTAATTTATGCTCCCTGTGAAAATAATCACTCATTCTGATTTCACAGAGGCAAAATGACATAGTCATAATTGTGTTTTGTTCATTTGCACAAGATGTATGGATTTTAAATGTGTGCCTCTCAATATTTATCCCGGCATAAAGATCTATGAGATGTGTTTGAGGAATGAGATGGAATTACTGGCATGTATATTAATTGAATAGCAATAGCCGGGATACCCTGACAAAATGTGTTCACAACAGGAAATTGTGACGTGGGTGAAATGCATGCATCCAAAGCCTTTCGCTAATTACATTGAATTTATTACGATGTGTCACGTTTTGTGCCACAGGCTCCATGTGTTTAAGCACAGTTAATATTTGACAAGGAGTGTTTTAATTGCCTGTCTTAACCGTTCAGGATGTTTAGGATGGACTTATCCTGGTTGATTCCTGCTGCACCACAGACTTGGGGAGGTATTTCTGTTGCTGACTTACACAATGCAGAAGTGATCAGGTTAGAGCTACTGTTGATACTGGATATTAATTACCCCAGAGATGTTTCACTCATCAGCTTCCTAAATCCTGTAGTTTGAAGTCACTCCAAGCACCTCTACGTTTCATGATTGCGACCGGGTCAAAATAATTAGTCTTCTAGTTACAAAGGAGACTTCAGAGTACAACGCCGTCAGTTGGCTTTTCGGAGTACAACGCCGTCAGT
>JACXGJ010012775.1:0-17324 GCA_016801105.1 Esox niger
CCAATTCTTTTTTTCTACTAAAAAAACAACTACATATTTTCCCCTCTTTTTATATCCTCCCTCCCTGTCTGTCTGTCTTCCTTCCCTATCTGTCTGTCAGTGTTCCCCTTTTCTTCCTCCTTACCTGTCTGTCTTCTTTCTCCCTGTCAATCTGTCTTTTCTTCCTCCTTACCTGTCTGTCTTTTGTTCCCCCCTGTCTATCCATGGAAACAGCAGTGTCAGGGTCAAAGTGATGCTATCCACTAACCTCTGACTTGGTGATTAATGCTTAGTTTAGAGAGATGAAACCCTAGTCTATAATCTGGCCCTGACCTCTGACCCTTAGCCTTATGGGATGAACCTGAGAGAAATTGCATATTACCTACCACAGATGGGAGGGAGGGGGAGAGAGAGTCTTTTCAGACGTTTTCTCTGAGGACAAAGCCAAACCTCAATAATGCAGACAGACCGTAATTAGGCACAAACTAAATTGGTAAAAACCATTAACTTTCAAACTCACCTAAATGAAAGATTTTCAAGCCGTCCCTAAAAGAGTCAAACCTACATAAGGTCTGGCGTCGCAGTGTTGCCATGCCCTTAACAAAGAGGACACAGAAGCAGAATGTCTGACCGCTGACCCAAATGAAGAAAACCTTGACTAGGCACACACTCAAAGAGCATGGTTGTGCAACTGAGAGAGGCCACCACAGGCAGACCAGGCAACATGGAGACAAGACAGGCTATGAGGGGGATCACATGATGATGAGGAGAAGAGAAGGAGAAGTGAGGTGGAGTTGGAGGGCAGGGGCACAGGTAAAATGGACACCGCGCGATACAGACAATATTAAGGGAATTAAGTGGCTCCATTGCGTTTGTGGTTGCGGACTGGGAAACAGGAAGTTAAGTGAGTAAAGGCAGTACACGAATGGGTGCAGCTCACAGCTAATTACCCATGTGGCCGGCAGACTGTGGGCGGAGCCGGCCACCACTGTGGCTGATCGACGGATGGAGATGCCGCGTGTAATGTGTTAGACTTTAAACTGCAACAGACCGTAGTTCAACTTCAACCGCTCTCTCATTAGCTCGCCAGTGGATGGCAGGGAGGGTGAGGGGGGAGATGGGGGGGGGAGATGGAGGGATGGTGGGGGAGGGGTGTTGGAGGGGGGGAGTCATTTCCCGCCCAGCAGACTCCAGGCCATATCATAGACTTCACATGTGTGTTCCCTTTCCACGGTGTCGGAACATTCTGTACTAGAGGTAGGAATCTCCAGGTTGTCGTCCGGTTGTCAAATAAAAGAACATGTTGTTCATCTTATGCCCTGAAAACAATAGGTGTAGACTTTACCCTTCAGAGTGCTTTATATTCAAACCCATCTCAATAATGCTTTATTTTAGAACAAGTGCATTTAGAAAACCTGCTGTAGAATTTGACAATGCACTGTCGTCCATGTTCCGTGTTCCGTGTTCCGTGTTCCAATACGCACCTACACTGTATTCTAATCCCAGGTGAGCCAAGTTGAGATGAACTGGTCCGTCGGCTCTTTGATGTTTCTCACTCTGACCCGGTTTGGCTGTGAACTCAGCTTTTACCGTTTATGAAAGCCCCAGGGCCTGGGATTGGGTAAACTGACCAAAGGGATGCTACACTCCTACACACACACACACACTCATGCACACACACCCATGTCCCACCATCAGACATCACCCAGGATATACCGCTCTCCTTCCCATCCTGCCCCCTGCACTCCCATCAACCACCTCACCACAAAATATCTCACCAAAATATCTCCGCATTTCCCACCTTAAGCTAAAATATATGAGTTGGATGGAAAAATCCAGTTGGATCAGATGGGCCTGATTAAATACCAAAGCTGGGCACTGGGTTGTGTGTGTACCTGCATGAGAGTTCATAGTTAGGTCAAAGTCAAGGTTAAGGTTATGGAACAGATTTTTTTCTAGTCCCCACTAGGATTGAAATATAAGACTGTGTACGTTTTTCTGTGAGTGTGTGCTGCAAGCATGTGTGAGGAATTATAGAAAACAGGACCAGATCAGTTCCTGGAATCTGCTCTTCAAATTTCAAACTGGGCGACAGTAAAGAGTTTTGGTTGATTGCATTCAGAAGAGCTGAATCTTAGAGTTTTGAGGTAGACAATTACTAAATTAGTGAACACAGTTTGGTTTACATTCGATATCACTGTTGCCTAAAACCTATCTGAGTTGCATCCAAAATGATATACAGTGTTTGACTTTTGAACCAGGATGGAATTACAGCTGTGCACTAGGAAGGGAATATAAAATTTTCAGAAAAGCAACTGAGCACCGAAACAAAATGGCTGTCCAGGGCATCCAGGAAAACACTGTCACCTGCAACCAACACTCAAGCAGGTGCCACAGGAAGGTTACAACCAAATGGCACCTAGCCCACCTAAAGTGTTTTACTAGATGGTGAAAAGCAGCGCACGTTATATGGAATAGGCTGTAACTCGGGACATGGCCGAAGAGCTCGGTGAGCAGCAGCGTCACATGATTCCCGTTCCCGTTAACCAAGCATGTAGAAGGAACATCAGTTCTGCTCAGATGGTAAACCGGTCCTTCTGTGTGAAGACAGAGGAACATCGACATGATGAAAGGAAAATCAATGTACCCAACGCCTCTGCTCATTAGGGGATTGGAGGGGTAGGAGAAAGGGCGGTGGGCTTGTGGCGTGGGGATGGGGGACTTGCGAAACAAAAGTTCTTGATTTCAGTAGAAACCTGGCCTTGGCTCAAAACCAGACGTACATTTCACCTCTTGGGGAGAAAGGGAAGAGAAAGAAAGAAAAAGAGATGGAGAAACAGGAAAAGGGGTTGAGGGGGAAAAAGCGCTAAACAGAAAGGGTGGTGGGCCTGTAGTGGAATGAATAATGAAGGAAATACAGAAGAGTGGAGTGTTGGGCCGAAGATGGACAAGTTATGTGTGCATGTTTTTAACCTAACCAAATGTCCCCAAGCTGGAGTTAAATATGTTTTAAGGACAGTCAACTTGGGTGTCCCCATTTAAATAGCTAAGAAGAAGTGTGTTTGTGTGTGTGTGTGTGTGTGTGTGTGTGTGTGTGTGCGCGTGTGTGTGTGTGAGATATGAAGTCCCGGTCCCCACTAGTGAAAAGGCAGTTTCACGCTTAGGAGTTCTAAGGGTAAAGGTCATCATTTGACTTAGAATCTGGGGTTGTTTTAGGTTTTAGCATTGGGAACTATGTTTCCGGTCAGCCGCATGGGTCCGGTAAGCGCCGACATAAAGGTTCGATTATTTATGGTACGGTTGTCGGACAGGGGAAAAAGGGTGGCCACAAGTGTGTACGTCTGACTGAGTGTGTGTGTGTGAATGAGTGTGTGTGTGTGAATGAGTGTGTGTGTGTGACTGAGTGTGTGTGTGTGAATGAGTGTGTGTGTGTGAATGAGTGTGTGTGTGTGAATGAGTGTGTGTGTGTGACTGAGTGTGTGTGTGTGAATGAGTGTGTGTGTGTGACTGAGTGTGTGTGTGTGAATGAGTGTGTGTGTGTGTCTGGAAGGTGCGGTGGGATGACAAGCATTCTGTTTCCAACTGACTGATTTGTTCTGATCTTGTAGCCAAGATGGAGCAGACAGAATCCAAGTCTGGATGATTCCAGCTCCCAGAGCCAACAGGCTCGATTGGCCGCGGCCCGTTGAATGATACTGTAATAATGGCTTTAACCCTTTGACCGCTGCGTAGGATCTTCCGCTACACCGTTATCAGTGTGTCTTAAGAAGCTGATTAGAATGCTGGTGACAGATCGCTGGGTGGTCTTCCAGCGATACAGATCTCTGTTTCTTATATACCCAGCAGGACATACTCAGAGAGAAAGAGAGCAGAGATTAGTCTGATAGAGAGCCAAAGAGAGGCCATGCAGAGTCCAGCAGATGTCCTCCCCTGATTGAGAGCAAACGGGCTGGGGCTGGACAGGAACTTCAAACAAGCCAGTTGTTCAAACAACGTGTTTATACTACGCAGAAATAAATGCACACGCTAAAATCGCCTTCTGCGTCTAGGTGATGTGTGCAAATTCCTTCCATTACCACGCTATGGTGCATTTAACAAAGCCAGTATCGGCAGTTTGGCTTTATACTGCCAAAGAGCAGTGGCCGGAGATGGTGATTGGGTGACAACACCACCGATTCAGACCCCATCCTTAACCATACGGAAATGTTACCAAACCTCAACCATATTTGTTGACCATTAACCTTAACCACATTGGAGTATTACCAAACCAATACCCTTAACCACTGTTTGTAGCGCACAATGCTTTTCTCTGCGTACACAACTGGGGGGTTGACACTCCACCAACACAAACTTGACAGTCCATTCAGTGCAGTGTCAGCTGTGGGCATGCAAAAGATGGTTTTAGCGGGCGTGTTGCACACAGTTCAACATTTATTTCTGCGTGGTGTAGATCCGACATATGAGCGACTGGGTGGCTTCAAAAGGCCTGGCTGGGGCTGTTCGGACGCATACAGATGTGCAGCGCTCATCCCTCTGTCGTTCCCTGTCTTTTTCCCTGTCTTCTCACAGCTGTTGTTTAGTCGTGAGTTATGCTTCTCCCCCAAGTCAAGATCAAATCAGGTCTTGCCAACAGAGGGCATCTGTCTGTTGTTTGAACCACCCCCTGCCATTATGTGAACCAAACAAAACTGTGCTTACCGACAGCCCTAGCTGGTTACCTTGCTTGTATTGTTAATTGGATTTCATGTTTTTCATTTCCCCACGAGGATTGATTTAAATTTAGTTTGCAATAAAATAAGAAGTAACTGTCATCACATGGATTACCAAATCAACCAGAAGAATACTTAAAAATACAGCAGTTTCTGGTAACAATTTGCAGGATGAAACCGATTTTGAGATAACGTCAGCAATCATAAATATAACACACCATAAATGTTTGAGTTATTTGACATGACAAATTAAAAGTTTATCAAATCTGATATTTCAAATTGACTTATCGAATGTATTCATTATGACAGTCAAAAAGTCCCAAACAGCATTCAATATATATAGTAACAGTAAACAAACAATGAGCTGCATTTCTTAAATAAGCCATGAAATGTATCACTCAAGCTACGATGTAGCTATGCAACCCAGTCAAACGTCCTATTGAACAAATGTAAACAGGGTTTTAACCAACACATTTCACATAGAGTTGAATGCGCTGGATAAAAAGCTAGTTAACTAGCTGCTGTCGTTAACTAGCTAGGCAAGCTAACCTGAGTTTTCACAATTTAGCAGTTGCCACCTGCAAATTATTACTAACGATAGTACTTACTGTTCTGTTTTAAACTGTCTAATCAGTATAAATAGCAGAATAAAGTTATATTTCATGGAGATAAGATCTTGGAGAGGTGCCATTCATAAAACATTTTGGGACATACGTTGAATAGATGTGTTAATTCTTCCTAACAATCGTTGTGTTTGTCTTTTTCTACATGTGTAACATAGATCTCGGATGAAAGGGATTTATCCACATCTCTTTCCTCTCTTTCTTTCAATGTCATCCCCCACAGTAATCTGAATGACATTTAGTTTGCAGTGTAATCCCACTGGTTTCCAGGATCCTGCTGTCATAAGTTACCTGATATTATCTTGGCAAACCTTTTATATGACCAACACCAGGCCCTAAGTAACACTTATTTGTGGAGGGACTTTCAAACTTTGAATAGGAGAAGTAACAACATGGGTACATCTGACAGTTTCAATCAAGCGGTTAAGCCTGATAACACACAGACCAACGGTAGATGCATAAATGGACCGCTATTGCCTTTATAGGGCCCTGGTTTCTGCAGTGCTCTGGGGGCGCTACGTGGAGAAAAGTGTGCCATTTGGGATGAAACGAGTCAATCTCGCCAGATGGATGACATCCAGCAGCGCCAGACATCAAGACCAGCAGAGCTTTATTTATCCTCCAGCACAGAACACTAACTTGTTCATTTCACATTTATTTTTTCAGAACAGTTTCAGTCATGTACTGCTAGAGCACAGCGTTCAGACTAAGGGCAAGAACCCAAGATGCAATACACACACACACACAAACACACACACACACACACAGAGGCAGACACGAAACAGACCGTCGACCATGAGGGGAGAAAGAAAGGCCGATAGCATATCAAAGGACTATGTGGGACAGGCAGGATGTTCCTCTGTGTCTGAACTCCATGTGAAATTCTGTACGCTCCCGTTCAGGCCCCTAGCTCTCAAACTCAGCCAATAAGGGACGAGCCCAGGCCAACAAAGCTGAGGGGATTTGTTCCACATTCCACAGACACTTTAAAAACACCCACTTCAAATCCCGAATGGCACCCTATTCTCCAGCACGCTTTCAGATGACCAGGGGCCACAAAGCTCTGGTAAAATGTAGTGCACCATATACAGAATAGGGTGTAAATTGAGATTTACTCCATGACCTCAAGACTGAAGCCCAGGATATTGAGGGTCAGGTGGGCTACTGGGACAAGGAACCCCTATGAGTCCTGACCCCACCAGCAACTCTACCAGAGACACATTGTGGCTACACAGTCAAACCAGTCAAAACGTATCACCTGCAAATTATCAATATAAATGAGGGTATTTAACCGGTCACCCGATAGCCTCTTGTTCCAGTAACAACGGGAGTGACCGACGCTGCACCAGGTATTTTATCCAATGTAAATTGGATAAAAGTTCACACACCTTCCCTCGTTGCTCCCCTGAAAACACTTTCAGCGCGTTTATCCGTCACTCTGGGTTGTCGCGGAGGTTAGTTTTCAAAGTGTGGTTCAGTCTTGGTTTCCCAAACCTCTGTGGAGACGTCGGTTTGTCTTTGTCGTCCCCGGGGCGTTCGAGTCAACCACCACCACTGTCGTCATTCAACCGGTTTGTTAGGGGCAACTCGCGTCCTCCCCCCAGCTTTGAGGGCAAACCAAAGCAGCGTCACGGTGGCTGATCCTGCTCTGTGGTCAGGGGAGACACGGCCACTACACGGCTCCTGTGGATACGGGCTACGGTAAAGTATCGCCGTGGTTTTCGCCGGCCAGGGTGTGTTGTTGGGGGGGGGGGGCGACATGCATGTGAAAGGAGGAAAAACGGTCCCAGGTCAGCGCGTCACGCTTCACTGACCATGAAAAACATCCACACCCATTCTAGTCAAGCTACTGAAGCATAAGATCCCTTCCTTATTGGCAGCAGACCAGACTGTCAGTCCACTACTACTAGTGTTACAACACCCTGGGATGACTCAGTGATCACCAACAGAGCTACATGACTGCCACTGACAGGGCTTTTAGAGACACCGGTTAGGCACAGGGCCAGACCCTGACCAGTCCCATAGCCCACAGTCAGAATGTTTAGCCCTGAGGGAACACCACACAGGGCCAGTCAGACACACAGGATTACATAAACCTTTAAGTCGTTTAGCCGACACTGAGCAACTTACTGTGGTGACGCATCCCTCTTTCGCTCTCACTCTCTCTCTATCTCTCCGGCTCTAGTGCTGAACTGTTGTCTCTTCTGGTCTGCAGGGAGTCAGCCTAGCGTCTGTCAACCAGCCAGCCAGCCAGCCTGAAAGCCCAGATCCAGAACGTGAAGCATTCTTGACACTAGTAAGAGAACAGGCTTTATTCCAAGCTGTGAAGTTCCTCACCATGGTGGAATTGGAGTGAACGGAGGGTGGCTGTAGGGTCAACTCCCAAATGTTACTTCCATCCTGGGGATTCCTATAAATACACCCTTGGGCACAGGAAGTGTACAGGATTCCAGTCTCCTTCCCATATTGCATCACATTCCCTAGATAGTGCACAACCTGCTACGTTTGGGACGCAGGACCCATGTAAAGAAAGGCTGGATATGTGAGACGCAGCCAGGCCATTGAGCCTCTGGCACAACTGACGCTACTTTGGTAGAATTTACATGAAACACCAATAGAGAATAAGATGGAGAAAGATTAAAGATGGACAGATGAAGATTTACAGATGAAATTAGGTTGCAGATGTAAAACGGACAGATGCAATAAGGTGGTAGATATAAAATGGACAGATTAAATGAGCTTGTACATGGAAAAGGGAAAGATGAATTGTCATTGTAGATGTAAAATGAATGGATGAAATGAGGTTGTGGAGGTTAAATGGATGGATGAAATGAGGTTGTGGATGTATAATGGATGGATGAAATGAGATTGTGGATGTTTAATGGATGGACTAAATGAGGTTGTGGATGTTAAATGGATGGATGAAATGAGGTTGTGGATGTGTAGTGGATGGACTAAATGAGTTTGTGGACGTAAGGATGGATGGATAAGGTGATTTTATTATGACGTTGGAGGAAATAGTTGTGTGTGAGGAAACAGAATTACAGCCGGTGGTTCAGACATAACTGGATGTATATAGAGGGGTCAGATCGGTTCTTTCACAACCCTACCGTGTGTCTAATGACAGCACATCAAATACACTTTGGTTACCCATGTTTTTCCAATCACTACTAAGCATATTTTTGTATCTTTCTGTGTACATTGCATTATGTAAAAAACTTGAAACTTGAAAGTCTGGAATTACCCCAAAAAACGAGGCAAGAATGTGTGGTTGTGAAAGCCTACAACACAGGAGGACACTGGAATTAAACTGAAAAACAGTTCCACGGCGAAAAGCCCCAACACTGACATGAAGTGAAAACTACTCGGTGTGTGTCTGTAGTGCTGTGGGACACATCGACTGACTGAACACGGCCATGTGTGCCCTTTGGTGACCTTCCAGGCTGCCTGTGTGTGTCTGAAACACTGTTCTCCGGTGGGACATTCTGGGACATAATTCACCCGTAGCACCAGCAGAGATCAAAAGGGTATGGTACAGAGGGCAGTTCTCCCCCCTTCCTCTCCCTCCTGCACACACACACACACACACGCACAAACGCGCACACACACGCAATGTTACAGAGGTGTAATTAGTGGACTTGTGAGGGAGAATACAGAGCACTTAAAAATGGTTGCTTTACTGCTCTGAGCCTTCATCCCAAACAGCCCTCAGTTCACTGGACAGTCCACTTCTTCAGACCAGAGACTTTGGCATCACTGAAACCCGGTGTCTCTTTCGACTTTTTCTAAGGCAGGACGCTATCTTGCCGAGAGCATTTCCCCACACACCGTGTAGTGTTACGGTCGAGAGGACACTGTGGTCAGGAGAGAACAAGGAAGCGTGGAGGCCGAGTCAAGGAGGAAGAAACATCCAATATTCACAATCTGCAGGGGTTTGATTAAATGGTTGAGAGAGGAGTTGATTGGTTCTGATAACAGGGTTGAGAGGAGTTGATTGGTTCTGATAACAGGGTTGATGGGACGGGTTCGGATAACAGGTTTGAGAGGAGTTGATTGGTTCTGATAACAGGGTTGAGAGGAGTTGATTGGTTCTGATAACAGGGTTGAAGGGACGGGTTCGGATAACAGGTTTGAGAGGAGTTGATTGGTTCTGATAACAGGGTTGAGAGGAGTTGATTGGTTCTGATAACAGGGTTGAAGGGACGGGTTCGGATAACAGGTTTGAGAGGAGTTGGTTGGTTCTGATAACGGTTGAAAAGGTTGGTTCTGATAACAGGGTTGAATGGGTTGGTTCTGATAACAGTGTGGAGAGGAGTTGGTTCTGATAAAAGGGTTGAGAGGACTTGGATGGTTTAGATTACAGAGTTGAGAGTTGGTTGGTTCTGATAACAGGGTGGAGAGGAGTTTGTTGGTTCTGATAACAGGGTTCACATAGTTAGTTCTGATTACAGGATTGAGAGAGATTGGTTCTGTTCATAGTGTTCAGAGAGATTGGTTCTGTTCATAGGGTTGAGAGGGGTTGGTTCTGTTCATAGGGTTGAGAGGGGTTGGTTCTGACTATATAATTAAGGGTTGTTGGGTCTGATTTACACAGTTTTTGTTTCCATAGCATTACAGATAAGAACATGTTGATGTGTCATGGTGACCCCATAACATTGCTATCACAAACTGTCACACGCACACGCACGCACACGCACACGCCCGCACACACACACACACACACACAATCCCACAAACATTCCCGCTGTCAGTCAGTGGGAGAGCTGAACAATGTGGGAGGGGTGGGGCTTAAAACCCAGATGTTGTGATACACAGGCATTCTTCAGGAGATAGGATCACAACATGAAGAGCTGGGTGCTGCTGTGTGTGTGTGTGTGCGTGTGTGCATGCGAGCGTGTGTGTGTGTATGTGTGTGTGTGTGTGTGTGTGTGTGTGTGTGTGTGCATGGGTCAACATGGAGTCCAGCTACAGTCCGAATTCAGACCCAGAGTTCACACAGCAATCTGTCACCTATGCATGCCGATAAGACGCTAACAGGGATATTGCAGCCTTTGTGTTTGATGTGTCTTGTATACACTCCGTGTCCCCGATCGTCAGGAAGGAACAACTGCCCGGTCTCTCCATTCTATCTAGGGGACTTCAAGCACGGGCTGATGGTCCACCCAAAGAGGCGCCCTATTCCCTTATTGTAGTGCACCATTCTTGCAGTACATATGCACTAGGGATCCATTAGGGACACACACATTGGCAGCCAGATATTGGCCTTCCCTCCGTCTCTGAATGGGCCACAGTAGCAGCGGCCCAGCCCGGCGTTCATCTCAATGAGACCTGCTGTTTATTTGAAATGAGCCTTTGGGTCAACACGTAACAGGACACACAGGCTCGGGTCGGCTTTTGAAGTGGACGGGCGGAGCGGGGGTGGGGGTGAGGAGGAGGGGATGCAGGGGCAAAGGGGTGGTGGATTGGGGGGGGGGCCTTCAGAGGAAACGGGAACAGTGGTCTCTTTCAGCACTTGTTGAACCCTTCCCGCGCCCTCCCCCTCTGCGGAGAGCCACCAAACACAAAAGGCATAAAGTTCGATATTCTGTTGACGTAAGAACCTGTGAGAACCCCTGGATGTCATGGTTCTGTTCGGTCATGCACAGCAGAGTGATGCCTTTACACACCGGACATAATGGCCTGAGGTCTCGGGGGCCAAACTGAGCTCAAATGTATTGACCGTAAGAAAAGAAAAACGTAACTGAAATATATTTTTTTAAATACAAATAAATGCAAGGTTAACCAAAATATATTTTATTGTGTGAAAATGTTTTTATTGAAACGTGGGTTAAGTGTAAGCTTAACTCAATAAATAGATTTTTTCGCATCCGATCATAAATTGTTTTCATTCAAATGCATTTTTTTCACGTTCGCTTTTTCTAGCTATTTCTTCCCAGCTTGGTTCGAGTCATCTTTTCTCAAAACCAGGTTTGGAGCCCATATTGGCATGGAGGCAGGGATTTATCTTGGCATTGAATTGTCGATATAAGCCTTTCCATGCATTGCTTTCCCAATGCAATGTGTGGAGAGAAGTTTAGGAATTGTATAAGCAAGTATAAATGTGTACTCTTAAACAGAATAATAAATTGTTATTCACAGGTTGCACAAACGTCACAGTTTGAGTTAAGCATACTCTTATCACATTTGAATGTATTTTTTCCTACAATTAAATATTTTGTTAACCTCGCTTTTATTTTTATTTACAAAATATATTTCCGTTGTGTTTTTCTTACAGTCAAAACATTTGAGCTAAAAGTCTTGCTGACTCAATCCAACAGAATTGTTTGATTCCACTGTGAGCTGGGAGTTCATAGGTGGGCAAACCAATGATAATGAGTTTCCATGACATCGATAAAATACCAAAATTCTGATAAAATACAAAAAGCTAGATTTTAAAACTAAGCAAGATATTCAGAAAACAACTGCACAGAAAAGACAAAGAAAACAGGCAAGAACAGCTATTATTTTAGTTGAGGTACATCTGGAGTCATTCTCTCTCTCTTGATGAGGGGAGCAGGTTTGGAAAACAAAGGCCATTCCCCATCAGAGTGGAATTTGATGTTCTGTGGTAGGGAAGGAAGGAGGTAAAGAGAGAGAGGAAAAGAAAATGAAAGACAGAGATGGAGAAAAGAGACATAGAAATACAGAGAAATGAACAAAATAGACCCAGAGAAAAAGAGAGAGAGAAGGGGGGTCGCTCTGGCAGGCCAGGCGTTCCCTGTCTGACAGAAGACCCCAGCTCAGCTTCTCCATGCTTTGAAGCTGCCAGTGTGTTTCAACAGCTAACCACTTTCAGATGTGACCACCGCGGTTTATGAGCTGAATAATAGCCATACCTACACATGTGCAGGCTTGGGGTTCACAAGAGGGAGAGGCTTGACTTTAGAGCAGGGGGAGAGAGACACAGAGAGCGAACAAGAGAGAGAAAGAAAGAAAAACAGGCAGAGAACTAAGGAGCAAAGGGATTCAATTGTAGCTTTAAATGAAAGCTTTACTAGTATAACTTTTTTAAACATTTTAAACACACTGAGAGGGGAAATTAAGTGTGTTCACTGAAAGAACATCAGGAGAACTTTTAAGTGACATTTCTTAGATTTTCCACATTTATCAAGGTCACCTTCAGATAAACTTGTACTCTTCCAACCCTAAACGTATTGTAGAAAAATCTAAGAGGAATTCTTGGTTCAGGAATATTGTAATAGCTCTCACATTACTCCGGGGGCTCACGAACTATTATACTACACCATGTATACTTTTAAAATGTTGTATTTAACCCTCATTAAACCAGGCAGGTTGACTGAGAACATGTAGTTATTTACAACCTTGGGATTAGTTTCAGGGGGAGAAGAAGGGATGAAACATTGCAGCCAAACATTCTTAAAGGGGCAGTCCGTGATTCAAACAACAATGAAGCAGCCACCTGGGAGGAAAACTGAAAAAAACATTGTGATCTAATCCCTTCTAAGGTTTTGTGAGAGTTGTAGCATTTCAGCCTCAGTGGGACAGCCATGTGGTCTGCTGTCTTCAAAACACATTCATTGCACCCAAACAAAAGATGAACAACCACACCATCTCGTAATCTTCATCGTTCTCGCTGCCTCTTCCATCGCTATCTCTCTCATTATTTTGCTCATTCTCTCTCTCTCTCCATCAGATCACAATTCAATTTAAAGGGTTTTATTCTCTCTCTTCCTCTCTCCGCCATCCCCCACCCCTTTTCTCTCACTCTTTCCTGTCCCTCCCTCCCGCCACCCCTCCCTCTATGTCTCTTTCCTCTACTTCTTTGCTTTGTGGCCCTAGTATTTATTTTGTGCTCTGATAGGCAGACATGTCGGCAGACAGACAGGAAGTCCAGGTTTAGGGTGTCTGTCTGCATTGTCGGGCTATGTCCCCAACCCAACAGACCTAGCAGGACGTCAGCCCCTGGAATGTGGAGAGAGGATGAAGTTTCTAAAGCATCCAGGGGAGGAACTCCCTCCTAAGAGCCTAACATGAGTGACTCCCCTTGTCCGTTCCAAACGGCACCCTACACCCGATGTACTCCACAGGTTTTGACCACAGATTGGGGCCAAAAGTATTTCCCTACGTAGGGACTCGGGTGCCATTTGGAACGCTGACACCCTTCCTCCATCTCAGGACTGCTTTTATTCTCTCTAAGAGGAAACTCACACAGGAGACGGTGTCATCAAAGCCAGACAGAAGAAGAGATGCTTCTGACATCAGCTAGTTAGAGGAATATATGTTGGGTTTAAATGTCGAGAGGTGACCTTCTTACACAGAACCATTTCATGTTCCCTCAGGTTGATTTGAGAGAGGAACAAAGACCGGCCGGGCTTCAAGATATAGGCATGTAATTTTACCCCCTTTGTGAAACTAAGACCTGAAGGGAAATGTCTAAATGTGGGAATAACAGAAAATATGATGAAAGTATCAGATTGTTCTGATCTGAATGAATTTTATAAGTACATAAGTAAGGAAACATGCAGCGGTCCATCTATTACTATCTAGACTTTACGTTGACGTTATGCTCAAACTCTCACCACCACACTACAACAAATGACTGATTACAACAACGTATCGGGTTAAGAGCGGTTTGTCCAGAACATCACCAGTAACAATCATAACTGAAAAAGAATGTGTATTCCCTGGCTGCTCCAGGGCTTACGAAATGAAGTCCTCTTGGAAAAGAACTCCAGCCTTCTACGAGGGAACAGGGGTTTATGTGGAAACATACCATACACAGTAAAATGTAATAACCTTTGAGTCTCCCAGTGTTGTAGTTGGCTAGCAGACAACACTAGATCAAATACAGACTCACATCCAGCAGACTTAGCCAAAAATGTCAGCACTAAAGCATTAAGATCGTGCTCCAGGTACTCCTATCCTGTCAGCCAGAGCAGCAGAAGAGACAGGGAAGAGGGGAGACCATTAAGAAGAGGGGAGACCAGAGAGAAGAGGGGAGACCGTAAAGAAGAGGAGAGACCAGATAAGAGGGGAGACCATAGAGAACAGGGGAGACCAGAGAGAACAGGGGAGACCAGAGACAAGAGGGGAAACCAGAGAGAAGAGGGGAGACCAGAGAGAAGAGGGGAGACCAGAGAGAAGAGGGGAGACCAGAGAGGGTGTCGGGGTTCCACCACAATACTAGCATGACTACTACCGGAACTACTACTACTGCTATCACTAATACTACTATTTCAATCATTACCATCACTACTACTGTACCACTGTTATTAACCGCTATTACTACTGCTACCACTAATATTACTACAGCTACCACTAATACTACTAGTGCTACCACTAATACCGCTACTGCTACCACTAATACCACTACTGCTACCACTAATACCACTACTGCTACCACTAATACTACTATTTCAATCATTACCATCACTACTACTGTACCACTGTTATTAACCGCTATTACTACTGCTACCACTAATATTACTACAGCTACCACTAATACTACTACTGCTACCACTAATACCACTACTGCTACCACTAATACCACTACTGCTACCACTAATACTACTACTGCTACCACTAATACTACTACTGCTATTACTAATACTGCTACCACTAATACTACTACTGCTACCACTAATACTACTACTGATACCACTAATACTACTACTGATACCACTAATACTACTACTACTACCACTAATACTACTACTGCTACCACTAATACTACTACTGCTCCCACTAATACTACTACTGCAACCACTAATACTACTACTGATACCACTAATACTACTACCACTAATACTACTACTGCTACCACTAATACTACTACTGCTACCACTAATACTATTACTGCTCCCACTAATACTACTACTGCAACCACTAATACTACTACTAACACGACCAGATTCACTGTATCTCAATTAGTGATTAGCCAAAGGACTTAAGACGCATTAGATAGTAAATACGGAAGTAAGACATTGGCAATATCATTACCTGCCACATATCCACATTCAAACAACAGCCTTACATCAGTACAATCCTGTTGGATTCTTGGGTAGGAAAAAGAACATGTGCAATAAGTTATGTTCATCTGGCTAATGATGCAAGTCAATTCTCTGTCTGAAATGGCACCCTATTCCCTGTATGGTGCCCTACTTTTGACTGGAGCTCAATGTACCGCCATCACAGGTAGTGCACTATAAAGGGATTAGAATGCCATTTGGTGCGGTGAGTGAGAGATGTGATAAAAGTACCTCAGCTTCCCGAAGCCCGTCAAGAGATAAAAGGGGTCAACATGAAGGGAGTGAGAGAACTGTCAACTCTTACAGGAGATCAGAGGAAAAAATCATGTTCCAAACTTTAACGCAATAATTCTACTCATATCCAAAATGACACACTATCCCCTACTTAGTGCGCCAGGGCAGTAGATACTTTGGGGCCATTTAGAACACAGAGAGATAGCACTTGATGCTGCTATCTAGCTGAGCTTATTATACAGCACTTCATGGGATGATGACTCCCCACAGCACAGTCGTCTTAGTCACTTCATGGGATGACGACTCCCCATAGCACAGTCGTCTTAGTCACTTCATGGGATGATGACTCCCCACAGCACAGTCGTCTTAGTCACTTCATGGGATGACGACTCCCCACAGCACAGTCGTCTTAATCACTTCATGGGATGATGACTCCCCACAGCACAGTCATCATAGTCACTTCATTGGATGACGACTCCCCACAGCACTGTTGTCTTTGTCACTTCATGGGATGACGACTCTCTGCGATGTCACTAGATCCTGTGTTCTGTCTTCCCTCCCTTCCCCTCCTGGTGAGTAGTGCTCAGAGGGGGATTTAGCTGAAAGTGAGCAAACAGCTTCAAAGGGTGTTCTACAGTATAAATATCCCCAGATAGCTAAATAAACAGTCAATCTGCCTGCAGTGTTCGAAATGTCTTTTTCCATGAAACACTGGCCATACAAAACACTTAGTATGTGGATGCTCTGCTCTCTCTCTCTCTCACACACACACACATTCACACACACCACACACACACACAACCTCTCACTCTCAGACAACATAGCAAATACGTGCGCACTCACTCCCTCCATCCCTCCCTCCCAGGTGTTGACGTTAGCACTAACTAACTGAGGACTAGGTGTTGACTTTCAGCATATGGGTTTAGAACAAATATGTAAAGACCTCCCAAATCTCTCCTGATCTGGTCTTCTGGGCAGCTTGTTTGAAGACAACATAAGAGGAAAAAATGAGGGGTCAATGAAAGCCAGTGTCCAAAATGGCATCCTACTTCCTATAATTTACACTACTTTCGACCAGGACCTTGGGGCCCTGGTTCAAAAGTACTGCACTAAATAAATAATGGGGTGCCGTTTGGGATGTATACATAGCCTGGCTGGAAACAATACCCAAAAGAGGAAGATGAACCTTCCGTTCTTCCCCTTCAATCCCCTTCCTACCTCCCCAAACCTTCAAGTATCTCCCCTGTAAAAACACTCCTGACCAGCCCCCCCTCATGCCCTCCCCCTCATGGCCCCATGTCCTCACCCTCAAGCCCCATGTCCTCACCCTCAAGCCCCATGTCCTCACCCTCAAGCCCCATGTCCTCACCCTCATGGCCCCATGTCCTCACCCTAAAGCCCCATGTCCTCACCCTAAAGCTCCATGTCCTCACCCTCAAGCTCCATGTCCTCACTCTCATGGCCCCATGTCCTCACCCTAAAGCCCCATGTCCTCACCCTCATGGCTCCATGTCCTCACCCTCATGGCCCCATGTCCTCACCCTCAAGCTCCATGTCCTCACCCTCAAGCCCCATGTCCTCACCCTCAAGCCCCATGTCCTCACCCTAAAGCTCCATGTCCTCACCCTAAAGCTCCATGTCCTCACCCTCAAGCCCCATGTCCTCACCCTCAAGCCCCATGTCCTCACCCTCAAGCTCCATGTCCTCACCCTCAAGCTCCATGTCCTCACCCTCAAGCTCCATGTCCTCAC
>JACXGJ010012776.1:0-17349 GCA_016801105.1 Esox niger
AATAGTTTTTTTTCTATAGGGCAATATATATTTCATATCCACTGAATTCCATTGTGGCCAATGTTATGGGCGGAGTAAAAAGCCAGCAACACTTGCAAATACACAGTACCCCTTGATTTCTTTGCAGATATTTACTCAGTAGACTCTCCTGAACATTTCCTACAATACATTCACCGCGGCATATAAAACCGTTTTTTTTCTATAGGGCAATATATATTTCATATCCACAGAATTCCATTGTGGCCAATGAAATGGGTGGAGTAAAAAGCCAGCAACAATTGCAAATACACAGTGCCCCTTGATTTCTTTGCATATTATCACTCTATAGACTCTCCTGAACATTTCCTACAGGACATTCACCGCGGCATATAGAATAGTATTTTTTTTATTGAGCAATATATATTTCATATCCACTGAATTCCATTGTGGCCAATGGTATGGGTGGAGTAAAAAGCCAGCAACACTTTCAAATACACAGTGCCCCTTGATTTCTTTTGAGATATTTACTCAGTAGACCCTCCTGAACATTTCTTACAATACATTCACCGCGGCATATAGAATCGTTAGCAGTGAGGCAATATTTATTCCATATTCAGTCATTGGCATTTCGTGAATTTTGCCCCTTGAATGTGTTTTAATACCCACTTTTTATTGAATTTACTCTTTAATATGGTCAAACATGAATTGTTTTCTATGTTTCGAGAGGAAAATTTTATTAAACAATTAATAAACTCTATTTATATCAGTTTTAAAGTAATATTTTGGTCTCTTTTATTTTGAAAAAAATCCTAATTTTCGTGACCCGGAAGTGATTTTTTAATGTTGCTCACAAGACGCTTATAATTTTTTCTTTTTACCTGAACGGCCAAAGCTCAATGCCTGTAAATGCGAGCAGTGAACTGTAAAACAACAGAACTACATACCTACGTAACGTTGAATTGAAATAAACGTCTTGGTGTCTATGATAGGTCCGGTACACTCCATGCACAACCTTTTTGTCCCAGTCTTCCTCATCACTTGACAGAAATACAGCCGCTAAGATGGTAAACTCTTTTCGCTACTAATTTCTATCCATTATAATGTTGTTGGATTCCTTAATGACTGCATTTGTTGTTTTAAATTACTATGTTGATCCATATGAAAAATAATTGGAGTCAAAACACGAAATGCTAAAGTAGCTAGCTACAGTAGATGGCTAAAAACAACTACACACCAGGCAGCTGTTAATGTTGGCTAGTGAAGGGGTTCGTAAAATGCCAAACCAACAATGATATTGTGCAAATGGTTTGTACTCTTTCCAGAGGTTCCGGTTTTGTGGGGATTTGGACTGCCCAGACTGGGTTCTTGCTGAAATCAGCACATTGGCGAAAATTGTAAGTTTAACCATTGGACTAAAGCTAGCTGTAATTAGCACGACTTACGGGGTTTTAATTGTATTTTGTCGTGAAAACTAAAATAGCAGCATACATTATTTTTAACCACTGGATCTGTCTCATGCAGCAGAACATCACTGAAATTAACACCTAACGTTTGTCTTCTCTGTATTTCCGACAGTCAAGCGTCAAGATGAAACTCCTCTGTGTCCAGGTGATAAAGGATCTGCTAGGAGAGGGGATTGATGTAAGTTTCTCATTTATTAACAATATTATTTTTTTCCTTAAATTGTATTGCCTTCAATTGCTAACCACGCGTTTTATATTCATCCCTAATATTAAGTGTCCTCAAAAAATGCTATTTTCATATTTTTTAGTATGACAAAGCTGCAAAGTTAACTGCAGATGCCAAGTTTGGTATGTAGCTTTTTCTGTTTTCAAAATGTACAGCTACTTTAATACAAACTGCAAAAAAGGACTACTTCATGTCTTCCACGGTGAAAATAATGCTTTGACAATTGCGGTATACTGTCTGTATCTTTTATATACATGCACCTGTCTCTGATGTGTAGACAGTGGCGACATCAAAGCCAGTGTTGCAGTGCTGACCTTCATCCTGTCCAGTGCAGCTAAACACAACGTGGACAGTGACTCTCTCTCCAGTGAGCTGCAACAGCTGGGACTACCTAAAGGTGCAGTATTCTATGATAACCGCTGTTCACACTGAAACAACCTGAAGGACTGGGTTGGATACAACCATCTATTGTTAAAGCTCATTCCTTAATGAAGTATTGGATTGTGAATCAGTCATATTTGAATGCCAACAGAAGTCTCAGTTCCACTGTAGATGTTACAAACTAAGTTGTGAGAACCATGTATAGTTTGACACTCATGATATAGGCTCTCTTCTCCGTCCATCATGTGTCCGGCAGAGCACACCACAGGCCTGTGTAAATCATATGAAGACAAGCACACTGCCCTGCAGCAGAGGCTGAGAGAGAGCAGTCTGAGACGTGAGTTAGTACAGAGTTGTTTCCTCGGGATTGTGAACAGCTCAGGATATTTCTGATGCCAGCCTGTATAGTCGAACGTCATTGCTTTGTTCCAGTGGGTCGTCTGGAGGGTGTGGCCTGGAGGGTTGACTACACCTTGAGCTCCAGTGAGCTTCAGGAGGTTAATGAGCCCACTGTGCAGCTCCGCCTCCAAGTCCAAGGTGTGGAGACGGGATCCACGGAGACCACCATTGTCTCGGTCTCTGCAGACAAGTTCAGAGTCCTGCTGACTGGTAAGTCCTGGGTGAGGTTGGTTCAGACAGGGTCAGGCTTGAGGCAGGAGCCTATTTTCTCTGGGGCTGCTGGAAGCGCTTGTCAAATTCTATGGTAGCATTGTTTTTTTACATTATTATATTGTCCCTTTATTGTTTTGTCACTATTCTGTTGTCACATACTTGTTACGCTGTCAAATGCTCCATGTGGTGTGGGAGCAGGTGGAAGATTACAGAGTCTATGGTGATTGTGCTTTGAATCGATTCAAACCCCTTCCTTTGCACAATGTGGCGCTAATTCTGTGCTTGTAAAAGAGTCTTGCTACCCTCACTGATTTCATTGTCTCTGGATGTTCCCTCAGAACTGAAACAAGCCCAGTCCATCATGAATGCACTGCAGTGAAGCAAGACTTATGTACTACAAGATGCAGGAATGGGATCTGAAGTCATGCTTGTGCCAGATGGGACAGACTGATCTGTAGAGTTCCTGGAAGGCTTGCTGTTGTTGCACCTCTGGGTTCAAAAACACTGAAAAGAGTAGACCATGATCTTTCAAACTTGTTTTCTACATTGAATGTATATGTTGTCATTATTACAATGTTATGAATGTTATGTTGTTGATGCATTTGTCTATTTCAAATTTACAATAAGTGTTTCCTTGAAAGAAAAATACTACCTTACAATGAACTCACCAAAATCAGCCATAACATTTTGACCACTGACAGGTGAAGTGAATAACACTGATACACCCTTAACATTATGACCACTGACAGGTGAAGTGAATAACACTGATACACCCATCAGCCATAACATTATGACCACTGACAGGTGAGGTGAATATCACTGATACACCCTTAACATTATGACCACTGACAGGTGAAGTGAATAACACTGATACACCCATCAGCCATAACATTATGACCACTGACAGGTGAAGTGAATAACACTGATACACCCATCAGCCATAACATTATGACCACTGACAGGTGAAGTGAATAACACTGATCATCACATTATCATGGCACCGGTCAGTGGGTGTGATATATTAGGCAGCAAGTGAACAATCTGTTCTCAAAGTTGATGTGTTAGAAGCAGGAAAAATGGACAAGCATAAGGATTTAAGTGACTTTGACAGGGGCCAAATTGTGATGGTTAGATAACTGGGTCAGAGAATCTCCAGAACTGTAGCCCTTGTGGATGTTACTTTGTACCACCTACCTAAGCCTTGTTGCAGACCATGTGCACCCTTTCATGGCAACAGTATTCCCTGATGGCATTGGCCGCTTTCAGCAAGATAATGAGCCCTGCCACAAAGCACAAATGGTTCAGGAATGGTTTGAGGAACGGTTTGAGGAATACAACCATGAGTTGAAGGTGTTGACTTGGCCTCAATTCTCCAGATCTCAGTCTTATCAAGCATCTGTGGGATGTGCTGGACAAACAAGTCGAATCCATGGAGGCCCCACCTTGCAATTTACAGGACTTAAAGGCTCTGTTTCTAATGTCCTGGTGCCAGATACCACAGCCCTCCTTCAGAGGACTGGTGGAATCCATGTTTTGTTGAGTACGGGCTGTTTTGGGGGCAATAGACAGTATTAGGCAGGTGGTTATAATGTCATGGCTGATAAGTGTACGTCCGGACTGTTTGAGGGTATGTTAATGACGTCATGAGTAAAGGAGAGGTGTCCAGAATGTTCTTGATGTATATGTGTTGAACTATGCTGAATCTCAAATAATTTACAATATGCTACATATATGTACTGTTTAGAGTATATACTAAGCTAGTATACCAGTATTGGGAGATACTACCTCATCATAAATTTGCAATGCACAATTTGATAATTTTGCTGCGCATTATCACACCACGACTGAATATTAGCAAGGCAGCAAACATTGTGTTAACTTGACTAAAGTTTTTATAAAAGTTGACGTCCATTACAAATACCATCCACGTGCTGTATGTCTTCCGCCACTGGCCCTTTTTCTAGCATACGTGAATGTCACTAAATAAGCGACCATGTGAAGTGATAAGACTCGCTGCAAATCTGTCTACTTTCACTGGGGTTGAGGTGTATAGTAGCCTACTTCAAAAAGCATGAACGGTGGCATATTTCAAAAATCCACCGGAAATAGAAGGCCATCCGGGCACTTTTGGTACTAACACTCTTAGCATACTCGTCTGGTAGGGAACTACGTGTCCCATAAGCCCATAAAACGTTTCTCTGTTTACGAAATCTGTTGGCTGACGAAGTAGTTAAGTTACTGAGACGAAGAGTCGCGGTTCATTAAGCAGCACAGGTAAGTTCGTTGTTGCAACTGCCAACATTGTTAACTTCTGTTGAAGTATAACATTTTATAGACAACCTATGTATAAACAGTATACTAATCACCAGCATGTGTAAATATTAGTGCTGTTTTTCTTCTATTGACTGAACCCACACGCAATCTACAGCTGCAGCACTAGTAGCTTACACAACTTGTTTAGTAACAACCTCGTTGGGGCTAGCAAATCCTACATTTAATTTGTAAATGATCTACCGTGTAGCTAGCTGCATGGCTTGTGATGTACACTATACGCAGTTTGATGTGTTCGCAACGGCTTTTTGTCAACATCATTTATACAATTTTACGATTTGTGCCACACTTTCTCTTTTGTCCCCGATTGCTTGGTCTTGTAGGTGTAATAATAAAAGCTAATGGGGATCTGAGTAAAGGACATAACCGGTTTCTGTCGCCAGTCTGTCCGCTTATCTCCAGAGCCAGCAGAATGCCTGAGGGTCCAGAACTGCACCTGGCTAGTTTGTTTGTCAACAGGATATGTAGGGGGATGGTTTTCACAGGCCCCGTTCAGAGGTCAGAGGTCAGTAAGAACCCTGAGGTTCCCTTCTGCTGTCCAGCCTACACCATCACTGCCACCTCCAGAGGCAAGGAGGTCCGACTCACACTTAGCCCCCTAAAGAGTGATCCCTCCCTGTGGAACAGAAGGCGGTAGGTACTGGGCATCCCAGAAACCATAGGCATGCATGTTTACTGCAAAATGGAAACTAGTTCATTCTATTGTACATGACTGACTTTAGGGTAAAAGCTGGCCCCGCCAACCAGGAACAGTCCATGGACATGATATTCCGTTTTGGGATGTCCGGCTTTTTTCGCTTCACCACTGCGGATGAGCTGCCGAAACATGCCCACCTGAGGTTCTACACCAATGAGAAGCCCAGCAGGGTGCTGAGCTTCGTCGATGCCCGCCGCTTTGGTAGCTGGCAACCCTCCGGGACCTGGCAAGCCGACAGAGGACCCTGTGTGATGTTTGAATACCAAAGCTTCAGGTAGAGGAGCTACATTGTTAATTGTATCACACTGTTGTCTTACCTCTGAAGCTAAGCAGGGTGGGTCCTGGTCAGTACCTGGATGGAAGATCAGATGCTACTGGAAGTGGAGTTGAAGGGCGCTATACTGAACTATAGACCAAACCTCATTACCCAAGGGCTGTGTTCATCAGAATAAATATTAAACAGGTGTTCTGACTCTATGGTCAGTATATGTCCCATGGGTTCTTATTGGGGTGTTAAATGGCTGTTAATCCTAAATTAATTGTCTGTATCTCCAATCTGGGCCTGACTTGTCATCATGGACAAACGTTTAGATAGTAAATATATTTTCAGTAATCTGGTGACTCTGATTCATCTGAGAATAGGATTTCAGGAATGTAACTACCTACATCTTCACCAGCTGACCCCTTTTGCTTTTCGTAGAAACACGAAAGCAACAGAGCATTGATTATATTATCACAATGCAGCTTCTGTGACCTGTAGGCCCAGCCAGCCTACAGGAGCTGGAAGATCCGTAAGGACAGCAATTATTTCCCTGCAGCAGAACCGCTTTTAGAAACAGCCTTTTGCTTTCATAACATAATGCACCCACATCCCATGCTATTACAACCGCGTGTCACACACATTTATTCCTAAACATTTTATTCTGAAAATACATCATATCTATCTAATGTATGTATTTATTTATGATGAAAGTTGATGTACTCGTAGAATATGTCCATTATGACCTTTATTTCACCTTTGTCCCATATGATTGATCTACAAACGTTCTTTCCAGGAAAAATGTCCTTTCCAATCTGAAAGACCGAGCGTTTGACCGGCCAATCTGTGAGGTTCTGTTGAACCAGAAGTACTTCAATGGCATTGGCAATTACCTGAGAGCTGAGATACTGTTCAGGTGACCACCACCAGCTACACTGCCAAACATCTTTGTAAACCTTGCTGCATTTCACTGCATTATATTGTCATCATGTTGTGACTGGACACAAACCATTAACATAATTCACCCGCTTGCATTGTTAGGCTTGTTATATACCAATAAGCCATAACATTATGACCACTGACCATCTTTTTATCATGGCACCTGTCAGTGCATGTGATATATTAGGCAACAAGTGAGCATTCTGTTTTCAAAGTTAATGTTTGAAGCAGGAAAAATGGGCATAAAGATCTGAGTGACTTTGACAAGGGCTGAATTGTAATGGCTAGATTACTGGGTCAAAGCATCTCTAAAACTGCAGCCCTTGTGGGGTGTTCCCAGTCTGCACTGGTCAGTATGTATCAAAAGGGTTCAAAGTAAAGAAAAGCGGTGAACTGGCGACAGGGTCGTGGGTGGCCAAGGCTCATTGATGCACGTGGGGAGCAAAGACAGGCCCGTGTGGTCCGATCCAATAGAATGGCTACTGTTGCGCAAATCCTGAAAAAGTTCATGCTGGTACTGATCGGTGTACGTACGTTCTCCTTTAGGAGTCACTGCTTTTAATGATATACTGATTTGGATAAAATAACTGTTCTATTAGATCTCAGTGCAGCATTTTAACACTGTAGATCATAGAACACTTTTAAATAGGCTGGACATTTAGGTAGGACTCTTCGGGACAGTCCTTGATTGGTTCAGATCTTATCTAAATGGCCGAAGTTAGTCTGTCACCATTGGTAATCATGAATCTGATAGGGTGGTTATGACATGCGGAGTTCCACAGGGATCAGTTTTCGGACCGCTTCTGTTCAATCTTTATATGCTACCTCTGGACCAAATACTACAGAACAACAACATTAACTACCACAGCTATGCAGATTATACAGAAATATATATGGCTCTCGAACCGTATGACAACAGCTCAATAGACTCTCTGTGTCACTGTATAGAGCACATAAAAACCAAAATTGTCTACAATTAAACCAAGATATAACAGAGATCATTGCGTTTGGCAACAAAAATAAAAGAACACGTATTAGTAAAGAGCTGGATTCTCAGGCCTTTAAAACCAGGGACCAAGTCTGTAATTTTGGTGTTCTGATAGACTTAGACCTCACATATAAGTCATACAAATGTTGTCACCAAAAAAGCATTCTATCGTCTTTTAAAAATGTAGCCAAAATCAAGGGCTTGGTGACCCAAAAAGACCAAGACAAGCTCATCCATGCTTTTATCTCTAGTAGGGTTGACTACTGTAATGGCCTCTTAACTGGACTCCCCAAAAAGCCTTTAAAACAGCTGCAGCTCATTCAGAATGCAGCTGCTAGAATGTTAACCAGGACCAAGAGAACAGAGCACATCACTCCGGTTCTTATATCCCTGCACTGGCTACCAGTCAATTACAGAATAGATTTTAAAGTGGTGTACAACTGGACTAAACTACCAGAAGATCATAGACGTGCCCCAAAAGTGTAAATGTTTTAATCCAGGTTAAAAACACTACTTTTCACGCACATATAACTGAGCGCCTAAAATTAACCAGACTGTTTAGCTTTACAGCTTTTAAAGCTTCCTCGTGGAATCTACTATGCAATCTACTGGCTGTGTCTTTCATTTTTTTTCTATTTTGTTATTCTAAGTAAAACTCATTAAATTGCCTATTTGAGGTTTTCATTCAAGTATGTTTTTTATTCTGTTGTATTTTATATTTTTCTTTAAAGAAATTTGAATTGCTTCTGTGTATGAATTGTGCTATATAAACTTGCTTGCTTATTGGTGACATGTTCTTGAACCAGTGCCTCTGTGTTTGTCTGAAAGCAAAGTGTTTGTTCTAAGCATTTCCAAAAAGCAAGCAAGCAAACTCCACAACAGAATATTTAGTGAAGGAAATCATGTTTCATGTCAAACCCAAACCAAAAAACATTGAATTTTTTATTTGAGAAATACAGTTCTTTATTTTGTGGTAAATCAATCTAAAGAACAAAGTGACTTTCTTTTCTGACGTAATGACTTAATGAAGTTCTTGTTTTTGGTCTTTTGTTAGATTAAACATCCCTCCCTTTATGAAGGCGCGTACTGTGTTGGAAGGACTTCCATCAAAGGATCTGTGTGAAGAGAAGTCCACATACAGGGAGGAGATCAAAGAGGAGGTCACAGACACGAATATCACCAACGCTGAGGCAGGCTGGGGTTGTTGAGCGTGGCATGAATTACTTTCTGTTTAAACAACAAACACCCAAAACTGTTCAAAGCCTCTCATTCTGTGACTACCCTTAAATCCTTTGATTCTCTCTTCTCACTTCCCAAAGTCCACAATGGAGATGCGCATCAGACCGTTAACTTACATGTTACGACATTGTAATTCTGTGTTATAAATATTGTAGTTCCTGTTTTCCCCAGATATCTAGTAGACCTAGTGTGAAGGAGGAGACAGACATGAAGAAGCTGAAAGAGGTGACTGGGATCCCTGACCTCCTCAGTCTGTGTAACTCTGTTCCCCTGGAGGTCATCAAACTAGGTAGAAATGTCATTTTACCATGTGTGTTTTCTACTCTGACAAGAGATACAGATTATCCACTGAATCAGGGGGGATTCATTTGAATTCAGAATCACATGCCGTTTTCTCCACTGCCTGACTTAATAACTCCAGAGTGATTGAGTCACCACCAACCCATGAACATTCTGAATCAACTGCTCGTAGACAAGGAGACATTTATAAACCAGACCACGCTTACTTGAGTCACGTTTGTGTCTGCCGCCTATTGTATACAGATCTGATTATTCATCAGTTTTTCCTGTTGCTAAAAGCACCATGCTTTTCCAGCCATCTAAATATAATTACTATTGTATTTTTACAATTCCTTCCCTGAATTTTTTTTTATTTTTTTATCCTCAGATGGGCTGTTTGATAATTTGATTTATATTTTCTTTTGCGACATTGCTTGTTCCATCGCTGTGCTTTTGTTTCCCCTAAAATGTTTACATTTTGTTAACTTAATTTATTTTACATATTAATTGCCCGATGCGGAAACTGAGCCGGCCAAGAAGAGCGAATGTCTCTGACTGACCAACCAAACCTTTTAAATAGCGTGGTGATTAGAGAAGCGGATCTGCACACTATAGGTCCCACGATCAAATCTGTTTCTGGTGGATTTTCGAAGTACGCATCTGTGCATGCTTTGGGGGTGATAAAACCTCTTGGGCAGTATGAGGGGTTTCTACGATTCTCATCTTTTCACTTGACGAGAGTCAGTCATTGTCATCTATAGTTATTGTATCAGTGTCATTCACCAATGAAAGAAATACATGTTTTTGTGCCATGAAATGAAATTGCTTTGGCAGGGAAATGTTCATCTTCAGTCTTGCTAGCAATTGCTAAATTCTTATGATTATTCCTAGGATAATAGAAGATACTAGTAAGCCTGTTACTGGCTAATAAGCTGTTAGAACGGCCAGTGGTAAAAGCCATACAGATCATAGATGCCATTTGTGGTGGAGGTAAACTAAATACATTTTAGTCAGTTTAACACTGTGCTGATGGTGTCTAGTGACTGGTGAAACATGAAATGCTGTGGCGTAGTGGTAAAAGAAAGTGCCTCATGTGGAAGAAGTTTCAATCTAGTGAGGGTTACAATATTTATTCATTTTAATTGCGGGCCGGCTGAACTATACTTGCCTGGTTCAGACACTGTTGTTCGTACCAATTTAGTTACATTGTTATATTTACATATTACATTGTAGTATTATTATAAACTGTTTGGTTGATTAGCTGTGTTGGTAGAGTTTAGCGCATGGGACTCCAGGGTTGTGGGTTCAATTCTCACAGGGGACCAGAATGAAAGGGAATGCATTCACTACTGTGGTCTGCCCGGGAGGCGTGCTAGAGGGCTTTAAACATCTAGATCCAGACAAAAGTGACTTCAATAATATAGTACTGATCTAGAGTATTATGTTTTATTAGGTGGTAAAGGTTACGACCCGGAGAAGAATGACTACTCTGAGTTTAAGACGTGGCTCCGGTGTTACAACGTGGAAGGGATGCGATCCATCCGAGATCACAACGGCAGGACCATATGGTTCAAGGTGAGATCGGCTGTCAAATAATTTGTCACCCAAGTTATTTGACAGCTGAAGTAAAGTCAAAATGTTTGGTTTGGTTTCAGGGAGATCCAGGTCCCTTGACTCCAAAAGGTAAGGAACAACTCAGATCCTAAACCAGAAGACCAACAACCTGATACGCTGATCCTAAACACAAATACTTCAATCTGACTACTAGCCAACAGAGGACAAACATTAGTAATATTAAAATTCACTGAGTTTGTCCGTTTTTCTAGTTTCCAAATCTCCCAAAGCAAAGAAGAGATTGAAGAATGAGGACCTTGCAGGAAAGAAAAAGGTGTGTTGAAACTCTTTTCCCTAGTGCTTCAACCTACAGTAAAAACATAACCACTCATCCGGTTTTACTCATCAGAGAATAAAGGCAGTCAGCACTGAGAATACAATGAAAGCAAAACCTGTCAAAAAGGTGAAGAAAGAAAAGGAAGTCCCTCAAAGGCTGACAGGAAGAAGGACGTCTGTGACTAATTTGCAGGAAGTGCGTGGGAAGACTGCTGGACGGAGGGTCAGCAACCCTGGAGGTGATGACACACTGATCCACAGCCCTGCAGCGCCCATTCCCTGGGTCCACACCAGTCTAATCACGGTCCACCTCTTCTTTTGCAGTCCCGCCGAGTCGCAGTGGGAGGACGACCAGGAGTAGTGTCTTGCTGTAAAAACATAGTTCACTTTGCAAGCGGGAAAAAAAATCAGATCTCACAGGCGGAGTGGTGTAAGATCTGTCATATCCACACTGCAGTAATGCTGGTTACACCACGCAAAATCAATTCACTTAACAGAAAACTGTCTACAAGCGTTAAGAGATGCAACGTCTCCTAGGACAACGGACACCGGGACGACGGATGGGGCCAGGAGTCTTATGCATTCCTAAGCTTTTTTTAACCAGTGTTATGTAAATAAGCTCTTCATACCATGTAATGAAATGTTTTGTATAATTGTGTTCTGAATGGTTGGAGTGCCGTCATATAAAGGAATATTCGAGGCAAGGTTAAGTGATACAACTTTACTTATTTCAACAGCATACAAAATGTTATTTTAATTCTTGAAATCACTTAAAAATAAAAATCTAAAAACCAGATCCTTCCAGGTATTCCAGACTTATTGGAGCAAGATGTGTTCAGATCTAAAGATTAGTGTCAATCCTCCTCATGACCAGACCTGTTTCACTACAGGTATAGGAGAAGGGACACAATCTGAAAAGGCCTGAAGTTGAGAGGGATTCCAGCTCCTGTGATTGGTGCAGGACGAGAGAGGTCTACTCGCTCAAGTAGATCACAGCTAGAGAGAACCAATGAGAAAAGAGCTCAATGATAAAAAGTGCATTGGAGGTTTAATCAAACTGAGCACAGCAAATCCGTCTATAACACAACTGTAGTTTGACTCACTGCCACGCCTCCTTCACAGGAAGAGCGATTGAGAGAGATGCTGAGACACTGCTCCCATGGGACTCATACAGACGGACCAGAAGAGCATCCTTCCTGTCCTCTGCCTGCAGAGAGAGGAGGGTACAGCCTCATTGCAGACCGGCTGGGCTGAGGTCATAACACTTCCTGAAAGGCTGCCTGGGTTATGATCACAACTATAAATGTTTTGTAGTGTGTAATGAAATTCACAGCCAATGATTGAAAAATCTCTGCTCCCTATTTCAGTGTGTTTATTCATCTAGTGCCTAAGGAATATACCTTGGGTAATATAAATGTTTTGTAGACATTGTGGCTTTTAAAGGATATTTTTACAAACATCAGTCACAGTATGTGTTGTAGATGTCAGATCAGACAACCTGAACTCAGTTAACTGTCTTCATTCGGATAAAAAACAACTATTCATGTCAATGGCTAAACCGGACCATTCATGTTGATGTTTTAAGTTTAGTTCAACAGTACTGAATAAAAACGGCAAGACATTCCCTCAGCCCTGCTACGAACCCACCCAACAGTTTAACGTCTCATTAGCAGCAACATGCACAACAATTTAGACTAATTCTTTAGATGGATGGGTGCGCACCTGTTTGATGGTCTCCAGGATGACTGCTGCAGCACTGACAGAGAAGGCACTCCAGACTGCAGTATTGGAGCCAGGGGTGTGGTCGATCAGTCTCAGGGGATAATTCAGATTGTAGGCACACTGGATTACACCTGATTCCTGGAAGGTTCCTGTAACAACGTAATTATAAAGTCATGAGCTGGCCGGTTAGCGTTGTCCCTCAGCTTATAGTGCTAAATAGACAAAAGAGAATGACAGAATCCATTTGATGATGGACTGCCATTGGCAGCTACTTGGTTACCCAGCCAATGAATTACACTTCAAAACGACAAGGCACAAGGAAATCAAAAATGTGTCCTGTCTCCATCTCTGTGTAGCTGATTCATACGGTTAGAAGGCAGAACGAACCTGGCAACAGGCCACAGTTGCTACATGTACACATCTACCTCAGGAACCTCCCTGCTGCTATCCATGCATTTCAGTTTCACATCCACCTTCAATTTGCCATTTGTACTTCATTTGCCTTCATCTATAATTCACTTGTAACATACACTTTACTTAATACTTCAACATTTCCTACCTCTTCTATTTGCACTTCTGGTTATATGCTAACTGCATTTCGTTGTACTGTAATTTTTTTGAACTGTTCAATGACAAGGTTGAATCTAATCTAATCATGGTCAGAGACTGTGCAGTTGAACACCAATGACTCATGGATGCAGAACACCATATCTACGTATGTCTGAGGAAATAGAGCACCACAGCTGCAATTCATCCACCATTGCATGCGTCAAGCTAAGACCTGAACAATACTGAACACCAGTTATCAGGTTGAAGGTCACCTTTGTGTGGCATGAGGGCATAGGTGAACTCATGAGTGCCCATGTCTGCGTTGGCATCAGGAGCCTTGGTAGCTCGTAGTCTGTGAATGACAATAGACGGGAGTGTTGATTGTGGCCTCTTTCATCTGACTGGTCTGAGGTGTTAGCTAGTGTTAGCTGACTGGTCTGATGTCAGCCAGTGTTAGCTGACAGGTCTATTGTCAGCCAGTGTTAGCTAGTGTTAGCTGACAGGTCTGATGTCAGCCAGTGTTAGCTAGTGTTAGCTGACAGGTCTGATGCCAGCCAGTGTTAGCTGACTGGTCTGATGTCAGCTCGTGTTAGCTAGTGTTAGCTGATTGGTCTGATGTTAGCTGCCGTTAGCTGACTGGTCTAATGTTAAGCTAGTGTTAGCTGACTGGTCTGATGTTAGCTATTGTTAGCTGACTGGTCTAATATTTAGCTAGTGTTAGCTAGTGTTAGCTGACTGGTCTAATGTTAAGCTAGTGTTAGCTGACTGGTCTGATGTTAGCTAGTGTTAGCTGACTGGTCTAATGTTAAGCTAGTGTTAGCTGACTGGTCTGATTTTAGCTAGTGTTAGCTGACTGGTCTAATGTTAAGCTAGTGTTAGCTGACTGGTCTGATGTTAGCTAGTGTTAGCTTACAGAAGTGATATAAGTGGGTTGTCATCATGGCTCTACAGTATTAGAGGACTTACAGGGACAGGGTCATGACGTTACGGTGAACAGAGTAGCCATATTTACAGTTGTTCAGCAGAGACACTCCGAAGCCATGTTCGGACAGGTCTGCCCATTTATGGCCCCAAACCTAAAATATCAAAATGATGTGTGAAGCAACAGAATGCTGCAAAGGTCAGGGGTTAGAGCAAAGTTCAGTGATCTGCACGGTACCTCGAAGCGGGCCCAGTCCCAGGAGGTATTTCTGTGAGTGGGTCGTTGCAGGTGTCCAAACTGGATCTCATAAGTTGCGTTGGGACTTCGCACCCTCACTGGGAACTCCACCTTCAGGAACTTATGGGACTCAAACCACTCCACCTGGAGGTTAGAGGACAGGTGCATGGAAACAATGTTAACAAAATTAGGAGAAATTGTTGATACAGAGAAACTGCCAGCATTATTGTACCTTAATTTCAGACTTGGCAAGATCCTATGATATAATACCAGTAATATTGTCCAGTACCTGTGTTTTAAACTTGATATAAGGACACATGGCATCCAGGATGACCTCTTGAGTGATAGTGCTCTTCTCACTGATTTTGAGAGTGAAGGTTACACTGCCCCTGAGACCTCCCAGAGACGACACCTGGATGGGATGGACCACCTCCATCACGGGCTTCCTGAACAGGAGTGGTTTAGGTTAATTAAGTAACCTGTACAACTGACTTGGATTAGGACGTGTGATGTGAGATCCCACAGTCATAACAACAGCATCTCTGGTCTGACAATGTAGAGTAAGTTCTGTTTGTCATCCTCTCTTTATTAGTAATAATAACCTGGTCTGTAGTCCATAACATTCATCCTCTCTAATAACAATTACACTGCTCAAAAATATTAACGGAACACAATCATCAAAGTATAAGCATCACAGTATAACACCAAGTCAGTTAAACTTCACCCCCCTTCGCATTTTGTGTGTTTTGTTGCTTCACAACCGGGAATTAACATGGATTTATTTTACAGAACATGCCCACAACTTTGAAAGTGTTTTTTTCATTTATTGTGAAGCAAACAACAAATGGGACAAAATAACAGAAAAAGTCAATGTGCATAACTATTCACCCCCCTAAAGTCAATACTTTAGAGCCACCATTTGCAGTAATCACAGCTCCAAGTCTCTTTGGATAAGTCTCTTTGAGCGGATAAGTCTCTTTGAGCTTGCCACATCTTACCACTGGGATTTCTGCCCAGTCCTCCTTGCAAAACTGCTCCAACTCCTTCAAGTTGGATGGTGTGTGCTTGTGAACAGCAATCTGATTTTCTATTGGATTGAGGTCTGGGCTTTGACTAGGTCATTCCAAGACATTTACATGTTTCCCCTTAAACCACTCAAGTGTTGCTTTAGCAGTGTGTTTTGGGTCATTGTCCTGTTGGAAGGTGAACCTCCGTCCAAGCCTCAAATCACACAGAGTGGTGTAGGTTTGGCTGAAGAATATCCCTGTATTTAGCATCATCCATTTTTTCCTCAACTCTGAACAGTTTCCCAGTCCCGGCTGCCGAAAAACATCTCCACAGTATGATGCAGCCACCACCATGACTCACTGTGGGGATGGTGTTGTTTGGGTATTGTGATGTATTGGGTTTGCGCCAGACAGTGTTTTCTTTGATGGCCGAATAGTTCAATTTTAGTCTCATCAGACCAGAGCACCTCCCTCCATACATTTTGGGAGTCCCCCAACATGCCTTTTTGCAAACTCAATAATTTTACAAGGCACTGTAGAAAGCATAAGTGATTGTGAATCAACATCACCCGTTTCGGTGCAAATTAAAGTGACAACTGGAGAACTGGAGTGGCCACAGGTGGTGGCAATAGACAATAGCTCTCCTTATCCTTCCTAATGGATTCTTCTCAAGTTTTGCATTTTTCTAGTGTCCTTGACACTACTGGTAGCATGAGGCGGTACCTGCAGCCCATTCAGATTGCACAGGTAGTCCAGGTCTGGGAGGAGATCCCCCAGGACATCATCCACTGTCTCATCAGGAGCCCGGATGTTGTCAGGAGTTCATACAGGCACATGGGAGTCAGACACATTACTGAGTCACATTATGACTTGCCATGATGACATTTCTTTTCAGTGTGGATTTGAATCCAGCCCTCAACCAGTTGGGGATTTTGGTTTCCACTGACAGTCGTTACATCATTTTTTTCTCAAAAAATTACACAATGTACAGTAAAGATCTTAAATATATGTAGTTAATTGAGACCCGATGTGGGATTTAAGTGTCCCCTTAATTATTTTTAACAGTGTAATTATAACAACCTGGTCTGAAGATGGTAATTAATAACATCCATCCCTTATTAATAATAATGATAATAATAATGACAACCTGGTCTGATGATGGTAATTTATAACATCCATCCCTTATTAATAATAATGATAATAATAATGACAACAACAACCTGGTCTGATGATGGTAATTCATAACATCCATCCTCTAATAATAATAATAAAAACAACAACCTGGTCTGAAGATGGTAGTCCATAATGTCCCAGGCATCCCAGTATAGAGGAACATCATCAAACAACACAAACTGGTTCCCTCGGCAACCATCATAGATCACCTCTCTGTAACAGAGGTAGAAGAGCAGTAACTTGTGTGCGTAGGTGTTTGTGGTGGTGGTTTGTGTAGGTGAATGTGGTGGTGGTGGTGTGTAGCTGTCTGTGGTGGTGGTGGTGGTGTGTAGCTGTCTGTGGTGGTGGTGGTGTGTAGCTGTCTGTGCTGGTGGTGGTGTGTAGCTGTCTGTGGTGATGGTGTGTAGCTGTCTGTGGTGGTGGTGGGGGTGTGTAGCTGTCTGTGGTGGTGGTGGG
>JACXGJ010012777.1:0-17337 GCA_016801105.1 Esox niger
ATAAAAATACAATTTCATTTATTTAATGCCAGCCTGAATCACGTCATTGAATATACCTATTGTTCCCTGGACGGCAGATAGATGGCAGTATAGCACAGCTGTTGAAAATAAAGGCTGAATAGAATGTTTGCCGGAGTTAACCATAATGATTGATGATTTGTTTGGAGATGTGGGACAGGGAATGGGGTAAAATTATATGCAGATGATGAGGGAATATGGAAAATAGGGAAGAATGTGAAACATGTGAAGAAGATGCAGAGTACGGTGATTGCCATGGAAGATTGGTCTATGAAATGGGGTGTCTACAGTGTCTAAGATTGAACAGTGGATAGGATTCAGGTACATGCTTTGAGACGCATGTAGGACGACTCCAACAGCTGTGGTGCAAGTGGAGGTGGGAGATGCCGTTGGCATTGAGGCAAGTTAAGCTGGCATTTACATATTGGGTGAGACTGAATGGGTGCATGATAGGATATCTGGCTGGTGAGGTGGTGGGAACATTTATGGAGTGGGAGGGTGGAAAGATGAGAGCGTATGGTTGCCAGATAGAGAAGAAGGCGGAAGAATATAGATTGCAAGGGAATAATGTCAGTCCAGTGGTTGCATTAGGGAGTGTATTGCCTTGGCTATTCCCTATGCCAAATGGTTGACTGATCACTTTTCAGTATATACAGCTGAGATGGTGGCATTGATTTTGGGGTTGTGTTGGGTGGAGGAAGTGAGGCTGCTCTGGGTTGTACAGTGTACTGATTTGGCTGCAGTGCTGAGCAGTTTACAGACAGGTACATTGGATAATGGTGATTTGTTAGTGGAACTGTATGTGAAGTTGTTGGGATTGGAGAGGATGAGGTTGGTGGTCTGGTTCTGCTGGGTGACCACCACCTCCGATTAACATGGGTTTGAATGAGATTGGTTCATTCTGAACACAGCCACATCCCCAGGTATAAAAGGGTGTGCACACTTATGCAACCAGGTTATTGTAAGGTTTATCTTTTTTCATTTTTCCCCCTCGAAGATTTCAGTTTGTTTTTTAATTGAATTGTTCACATTATAGGTCGCATTAAAAGTGGAAAATGTTTTGACATGTTTTATCTTTGTCTCATTCTTTTACATCATAAAAACTTGGCATTTAACAGGGGTGAGTAGACATATTAAATCCATTGTATATAGTGAAAACAATGATAGGCCCAAAACCAAGCCTTGAGGAACACCAAAACATACCTTTATTTTGTCAGAGGACATGCCATCCACAAATACAGATGGAAATCTTTCTGATAAGATTTAAACCAGGCCAGAGTGTGTCTATGTATCTAAGAGAAGGGAGTGATAAATAGTGGCAAAGGCTGCACTAAGTTCAAGAAGCAACATAACGAATGCTGAGCTTTTGTCTGTGGCCATTAGAAGGTAATTTCCTACCTTCACAAGTACAGTCTTAGTGCTATGATGGGGTCGGAAACCGGACTGCAGCGTTTCATAAATGTTTTTGTCAGGAAAGCATTTTGGAGATTTTTGACAAGAATGGGAGGTTTGATATTGGCCAACAATTGTTTAATATATCTAGATCCAGATTAGATTTTTACTTCCGCAATTTTTTTGTCAGTTTACAAATCTGAAGGATAGGGAGCAATTAATTATGTTCAAAATTGGTTGACCTAGCACAGGAAGTAGCTCTTTAAGGAGATTTGTTGGAATCGGTTCTAGTTGACAATTTGTGGGTTTCGAACTCATTACAAATTCATTGACCGTGTCAAGCTATATAGGGTCAAAAAATTCAAGTGTCCCTATTGACACCAGAGGGGTGTGCTATGAAGGGAGTTCAACCTACTCAGATTTATCTCGGGGTTATCAAGCAAAGTCCGGGTTGACAAACTCTGATTACCTAAAGTGGTGTTAAATGGTACTACGACGATAATTTAGATGTTTGTGTGTTGGTGAGGTGACGGACAGCTCCGTCATCTCCCGCTTTTCCTGGTTTTCCCAATGTTCATGAACTCATCCCGGTCTCCTTCATTTGTCTTGTCTCCAATTGTCACTCACGCCAGGTCCCAATTAAGTCATCAGTATGTGTTTAAATGTCTCTCCTCTGCTCCCCTCCTTTGTCGGTTATTGTTCCATGTTACAGTGTGTCCTGATGTCAGTGGTGAGTTTTGTTTTTGTTTGCTTTGTTTCAGTTTTCTTTAAATTGCTCAGTGTTTCGTTTAAATAAAAAGAATATCATTGACTGCCACCCTTTGCCTGCAGCCTGGTTCGTCCGCTCCACCACAACCGACTGTGACAGTTTGTTAGTTGACTCAGTGTTAACTTTCGGTGCATTCATCTAATAGGGGCTTGATCGGCAAACAAGTTTTTGCACAATGGCTCATGTTTTCTTACCCAGAAGAATGTACATTTGTATAGAAAGGATATGGGGAAATGAAAGGTTAACAGTTAAATCTAACACCATGATGGCCAACAAAGAGAGGGAGGCTTGTTGGCAGCATAATGCCGACAGAGTTATGTTCTGTATTTAGCCTAGGTCCTGCCTTTGCATATGCATATTAAAAATAAACCAAATATTTTTTGCTAATCACATAAAAGGCATACTTGATCTTTCAGCTTAAATGGCCTGGGAACCCAAAAATGCATCAAACTGTTTAAAGAGAGCTGCCACCTTGCAAACTGCTCGGCGCATCCTACAGTATTCTTGCTCAAATGTTCAGCATCATCGATGGAATACTTGAAATGTCCAATGGCAAAATATCGCAAAGCACAACACACTGTTCAAAATGAGCGCATTACTCCGTCGAGTGGCAATGAAGATGTCAGACCCTAGAATCTGTTAAATATATGGAATTCCATCAGATGAGGATCAATATCCTTTTTAGAGAACATCATCAAGGTAAACTAGAGTTACACAACCTCTGAACACCCTCGTCCTGAGGAGTGAGCCTTTCAGAATATGTGCGACAATGTTGATTGGGTCTACCAATTGTGCCTGCCCTTTAGTGGGAGGAAGGGCAGTGTTTGTGTTGGGTAATATCGAGTTAACCATGATAACCTGCTCGGAGCAGTTTAGAAATGCAGCATACGTTGCCATGACAGCATACTTCGGGCTAAAATGTATTCATCTTTCGTAGTACGGGTTAAATCATGAAGTTATCAAGTTTCTCCAGAAGTAACCTCAGTAAGCCAGTTAACTCGCTTCGTAGTATACCCCTTAGGTCAGTTTTTGGTATTCTTAGGACAACTGAGATTTTGAGGACTACACCTATTTAAGGTGATGTCAGTTAGATTTCATGAGTAAAACCTCAAAAGAATGAATACCAGTGATGTGTTTAGGTATAAAATTATATTTACTGTCATGTTGTGTAATGTGAAATGCCTGTTGAGGAAGAGTGGAAGTATATTTCGAAGAGGTGCGTCTGGCCCAACAAGTCTCCACACACCCTTGATGATGTTAATCAGGGGTCCTGCATTACATTTGGTTCTCTAAAGAGCTGGCCTCACCATTTCTCCAACTGACCCTTGGTGATGTTAATCAGGGGTCCTGGGTAACATTTGCTTCTATAAAGATCTAGAACACCAGGTGTGGGCCATCAGCCCCCCCCCTCCTGCGCTCAACTGGAGAGGTGTGAAACTCTGAGCAAACTGGAGTGTAATAAATTGCATGACATTGTGGATATTTATCTGTAGTGTTTGGTTTTTCCCTGTTCCCCATAAAGGGAAGACAAGGCAGATATGCTTTATTGTACTGTATGGGTTATGGGTCAAACTTAACAAGAACAATGTAGAAATGATTGTCATTGTTGCATGTCAGACAACAACTGGCAGCAACTCCTCGTCCATTTGATAATTTTGCATTATGTGGGACGGTTCCTGTCCTTTTCGTTTATTGTATTCACCACTGTAAAGTTTTGCTATTGACTATTCGGGGAGGTGTTTAAGATATGTCTGATTTTAGGATGAATAGCCATGTCTGTCCTCCCATCACATTGTGTTGTAGTCATATTTAGGAGTTTGTCATAGTTAAAGAGATCTTAATCAGGAGTCTTTTTTAACAGAAGCTCCAACCACACCTTCATGCTATAGTGTCTGAAACACTTAGGGTATCATTTGTAGACCGTTAGGCCAGTTGGGAGGACGTGGCATCATGTTGGTATATAACTATGTTTTGTATTGTAACTGTATTTCTGTATTACTTGGAATAAATTGTTACTTTGGAATATTGATTACAGCGGCATTCCTTGTTCATCTCTATACTCAAGCTTGTAGGGCTATTGGTAATTACACACATATGTTAGTCTAAGCGACCAGACTTGGAGTCCCTAAGTCCTGGAGTTCTCTAAACAGTTTGGTTAGGCCCAGAACATATGACCTTCTGAGTCATCACAGAGTCATTGGGCATAATTTACTTTCTGTTATACCCGGGAACACACCATTTTACCGTGTGAACTCTGGAAATTCCAAATGCCTATGCCAATTGGCATTTGAGTTTGTAATAAAATCAAGACCATTTTGAAAGCTACAACCTCCTTCCATGACTTTTCCTAAATATGCATATATTACATTGTTCTGTTGTCAGAACTCTAAAATGGCCAACAGAAAACGATTTAGAGACTATTGACCTTTTTTTCGTATTTTCCTACTTAATCTCCCAACAGCCCACGCCACTTAACATTGGTATCCAAATGGTATCCAGGTGCTAATCACCCCTTGCTGAATACCTGATGTCAATGGATGAATGTGCGCTACTCCCAGATGAATGATCAGACCTTGGTTGAATTTGAATAACTTACAAATGAAATACAAGTTTTCTATGACCATTCATGAACTGAATTAATCTATTATAGAAACATAATACAAATTTAGCCGGTAACCCCCTCATAAAACCAGACACACCTATGCATGTGACTGAAATGTGATGAGGGTAGAATTAGTACTTAATCTGAAATCTGTAAGCAAGTCATACAAAACTCAGATACAATTTACAGTGTTTAGTTCACAGTGGCAAACCAAACCTTACCATTTGATGCCCTGACAGCATTGCAGATGCTGCAAGATTTAATTGAGGAGTAAGATGGAGGATCAGAAATAGATCCTGAAATCAACGAGTCGGATGTTGTCTTCATCTGATTCAGATATTGAACCGCCACAGCCTGAGCCTCATCGCAAAAAAATATACCAACCAACGGCGACCCGAAATGCCACTGCGAAACAGGAGTCTGGAAGAGACGGCAAGATTTGGGTAAAATAAATTTGAACAACTTCATAAAATTTACTTCAAGGAATAGGCTGTAGCCAATGTCTTATTCATTCTTTGAAATGTATCGTGTTTATCAAGCAACTGTGCTTTACGCCTATGTAGACTATTCATGCACATATCCTTTGATTGTCGCAAACTAGTCGGTAATGTCTGTTATTTTACCTTGTACATTGTAAAAGAAAATGTAATTGGTCTCGAGTCGCAAGTTCTATCGTGTTTTTTTATTTTTACATGCATGGGATTATCATCCAAATACAACCACACACCCGTGGTTAGAAATAAAGCAAAAATAAAAGTACCTCAGTCATGCTACCACATTTTATAGTCCCCGTCCTTTGCAACCCCCTACTCATTACCTTACAATTACAAAACATACATTCCCCTGGGACTTATGATCCACTCCTTATTCCTTCATTTTGATTTATATAAATTTCACAGCATATAAGAAATACCTGTATATAAATGAATATAAAAGACAATAAAATACAAAAACACAAAACTGACAACTTAAGAAAGTAGTATCAAAACAATATTTCGGTCAAAATCCTCCAAAATTCCATCATGTACAACATCAAAATGAAAACAAAATACTAAAGGATTTACCTTTGAATAGTTGAAGTATTGAGTAATATTTTTTTTTACATTTCTAAGGCCCAATGAACAAATAAAAATACTATAGCCTGTGTTCATAAACATTTTCCTTCTGTGTATTCTTTTTAAAGTTTTTTTTCCATATGATAAAACCTTTTTTAGACTTCTATATAATTTGATGACAACTCAGTAATGAACTGATGCTATGGCTGGATGGTGATGCTTCAGAGGAGAATGTCCATGCTAATAGGGACGATTTGTATGCTAATGATGACAAACACATTTGTCTCTGGCGGTTACAGGGGGTAAAAAAGGCCTGGTGGTTCTAGTGTTAAATGACCTACACTTTATGAGTGCTTATGATAACTTATTCGCATATGTAAATCGAAGTGACCAGACTGATCATCACTTATTTCCGGGTTCCTACACCGTCCTTTGTCTTCTGGACTTGACTGATCAGGAGCATTGTGGATAACGTAGGCCGTGAAACATACGCTCTTAAATGTTTGGTTTGTGATGAAAGATTAGCTTCCTTCACTAAGGATGTCCAGCATATCATGGTCATTGAGGTTTGTGTATGTTTTACAAACAATTCAGATTATTTAAACATTTGTATATTTTCACTTATCACTAAGGTTAGGTTCCCTTGCACACATTTTCTTAGCTGTTCCCCAGTAACCTTCTAATGGTAAACCTTTCCAACCACTCTCCCTTTGTACCCCCTCACTATTGTAGCTAGGAGGAGAGGCCTCATTTAGGGCAGTATATTCATCAGGCTTTAGCCAGGTTTCACACAAGTAAACATCCAATTCAGTCCCATTTTAAGATGAGACAATACAGTATTTTTTTTAATTACTTTTCTACAATACCAACACCCCTTAATATACACCTTAATCAATGCAACACAGGTGTTATGTGCATGGATGAATGAGAAATTCCTGGAAAGGTTTTATTTTTGAAGTACTACAAAAGAAATTTAATTTACACCTGAACTCATACCATGAAATATACTGAACGTGTACATTTTAATTTCAATAACGCTCTAAAACATCTTCAAAATCACATCTGCTGGTATCTTACATAACCATAGGAAATTAAAACATTCCTATTAGCCGGTTCACATACATATTTCAGTTTTTTTGTATCAGTCATAATGAAAGCATTGACAGAACTTGTTATGACACATGTATTTGTTTTTCCAAGTCATTTCTGCTTTGAGCTGTACCTCATGTACCTCCAACCATCTCCTTCTGCTATGCTCTCTTCTTTAAATATTGCTTTCTGTCTAACTCTTCTTTCTGTCTCTTGTACACCTCTTTTCATTGCCATTGCCATTTTCATCTCATTCCTTCTTGTTTCTCTGATCTTTCCATTTTGAATTGGGTTAAAAAAGTAACAGTGACTGTAGATGTACCAATTTGAAAGGCAATACACAGTAACTCTCACAATGAAACCAAAGGCAATTTCGTTTATGGATAATTGAAATTATTGGTAATATCTACTAAAGCCACATTGTAAGCCTGGCAGAACATTTCTTTATCAAGCAGCCCTACTGCAACCCCCCGAATTCCAGTCCTTGATTTGTCATCAGTCTGGATCCCACTTTTGTGGTTATGTGCACCTGGACAACATTTTCATTGGTCATCATTCACACCTGTTATCACTTGTGTCTTGTTATGTGTGTATATTAATACCTGTTAAGTGAAGGGCAAAAATATTTCCACCTAAAATGATGTACCCAAATCTAAATGCTTGTAGTTCATGATGTGAATATATGTAATGTTTCGTGGTGGAGAGGAACCAGGTGCAGGCACAATGTAGTCAATATAGACTTTTTAATGGAAACCAAACACTGGGTACAAACAAAGTAAATGAAAGTAAAGGGGCTGAATTTAAACATCAAAAACGTGTGGCATGATCAACAACATCAATCCACAACTGAGGTGAGCAGAGGAGAAACATTTATACACATAGTGATGGGAAGATCGGGACCTGGTGTGCATGATTATGGGAGACATGTAACACAACAAGTCCGGGATGTGTTAGTAGAATATGGGAATGGGGGGCGCACGGCACGGCAGCGCTGATCCTCACCGTGACAATATAGTAGAGACATATGTTTGGTTCCATTTGAAAGGAGACACTATGTAGTTAATAGGCATTATACATTAATGTAGGAAAGTACAAAACAACAGATTCGGCAAATACATTATTTATTAATATACATTTTTTAAATGCGGTGGGGAATTCCGAACATGGAGTAGGAAGCTGGAGACACTTCCACTAGATGTCAGCAGGGCCTGGGTAAAGTTTCAGGCCATTTGATGTAACATTTTGTCATCTACTTACTCATTTGTATAGCAAGGTCAAAGTGTCCTTTACAGATTGGACAGTTTGTGCCAAATTGGACCCTTTGGACACATTAAGAATGTTCAAGTTCATACCTACACAGAACATAAAACAATACAAAGGTGATTAAAAGTGAGGGTTGTAACATTCCCAGGAATGTTATATAGTACATCATGAAAAATGTGCTTCCCTTCATAAAGGTACTAACAGAAGGTGTGACAAGAAGGCTGTCCCAATGCCTCCTTACACATAAATAAAGTTATTAGCCAACACTTCTGTGCAAACAACACAGTCGACACAAAGAGGAAACAATACTATTTAGACATAATTTACAATGATACTATTTAGATTTAGATTGTTCTAATGAGTCCAACAGTTGGCAGGAGTAGAAAGGAATAGGAGAAAGAAGGGGGAGACTTCTGAAAGAATGGCCAGGCAGATGATGACGTCAGAGTCATCATAGGGGTCAAGAGCCAGAGGGACCACAGTTGGGCATTCAGGGAGAAATATGGGAATGAATAGGCCATAAGAAACAGCCACAACATGTCAGAGCCAAATTACATAGACATTTGGTTACATATAAGGACAATATGAACATGACACTCTGAAGTTGGACAACCACCCAGTCAGCTTACCAAGGTCTTTGAAAAGTTGTACTTTATGGGATGTTATCGCAGCAATAGAATAAGCCTAGCCTAGGACTTTAAAATGACAATAGCAAACTTGTGGCATCATACAAGGAGCCTTCACTGTACATTGCCACTTTAAGAAGGCTCTAGGTAACAAGACAAAACAGGATGTGGGACCATTCGGAAAAGGGAAAATCAAACAAGAACGTTTTTTGTTTGCCTATGAGGAGTCAATGGTTTTGATTCGGTGAATTTCAACAGCTGTTTAACGGATTCACGGATGTTTAAAATCACAGCTCGAAAAAAAGGGGTTAGTACGATTTTATATATGTATATATATATATATATATATATATATATATATATATATATATATATATATATATATATATTTGGGCGGCATGCAGGGGGTTTTGCGTCATTGTGATGTCATTCATGTTTTGGTTAACATTTGGAGGATAACCAAGTATCAATGCGAAGCTCTGCCTTGTTATTTAAAGTCTTGTTGTGTTGTAACTGTTCTGCACTTGAACTACTTTGTTGTTCAGCAATCTGAGTTTCCACAGGAGACGGACCGTGGAGTACTCTATTTACAGCACAGTATTTATATTGATAGTTTGATTATTGTACCACTCTGTCATCTAATCTAGATTGGTCAGTCGTTGTAGATAACGTTATGACAAGATCAGCATTGTATAGAAAGTGGAATAGTGCTAGCTGGTTTGTTAACTGAAACACTGCTACTGTCTTTCAAGCTAGCTTAGCTAGTAGCTAGCTAGTTGTCTAGTTCAACTGTAAACCTATAAAGTTACATTGCAAATGTCCAGACATTATTACAGTTGATTCCTAGTCTTGTGCTAATGTTGCCCCTTGCCCAATTATTTTTGTTAATATCTTTATACTTCCCGGACGTTGTGTCATATAACTCTGTGTACTCTGACACCAGCATTATTAGATCTTTCATTGTTGCGATGGGGACAGAAGCACAATCTCTGATTGGCAACCATCCAGCGGGAAGAGGCAAAAGTTGAACATGTTTGAGCTTCGGCGGCAGGACCAAATATTATGTGCATTCTTCTGGGTGGCAGCTGCCTTGCTTTAGCTTGTTGTAAGTTCAACGAAATGTTCTTGTGGTATTTAAGTTATTTATCTCAAACACACAATCACACAAAGGTCCTGGGTCTAGTTACAGTATGGCTGATTTACGTTTGCCCACAGGCTTAAAATATGCATTTCATTTTATATATAAATAATATTCAGTATAGGTACATCATTCTGATTATTTTGGAGATTAATAATTTTCCCACAGCACTAAAATATTCTACTCTGTCATCTGATTTTGATTCAAACATTCCTGTCATTGTCATGCAGATGTTTTTACATGTTACATGCACGAACGAGTTCTAGATCAAACAATCTGCACGTCACTTAACCAAGATTTAAACAAGAACTCAACCATTTGGAAATAATATACTCAGGGTCTTCCACATTAGTTAAAAGCAGCCAGAATTATGTTCAGGGACCACTGAATCTGTTGAGCCACATTTTTCGGAATACATCTCAAGGCTGGACATTTTATACACCTGTGATGTTATCTTATGTAATAAAAGAGAGGGGCATTTATCTAAACATTACTAAAGGAGTTACTGAATAACCTGTAACATGTTTTCGTAGTAGTTCCTTGTGAGAGTCAAAGCCACAATGCTTTTGGAGGTACTTGAGTCATTTCACAATAAAAATGCAAAAGATTATAAAACGTACTAGAAATGCCAGAAGCAGTTGTCCTTTAAGGCGTTCACATCTTAAATTCTCATGTAGTCTGTGTTTGGATTTATACAGATTAGCAATCATTTCTGGAAACTGCTAATTATGTGTGTATAAACAGTAGCAAATCCTTCCACCATCTCCATTCTACATAATTAGTCTTCCGATTCATCCCATACCCCTTTTCCTCTTCTGTAAAATCTAATTTAATTTTAACAACCAATGATCAACCACCAGCTAACAGCCAACTACACACTTTTTAAACTTCATGTTTCAACTAGTGAACTAGGCATTTCGGCTCATTTAGCTCCCAAATGGCGATTGATTTGGCTCCCAAATGATGATTTATGCACCATGAAATATGATGACTTTCCTCACCCCTTGCCAATCAATAAACTGTACTTTTTCCATTTGTGTTACTGACGGGAATATTTTCCATGAACAATTATAGTGAGGTAATTATAGTTAGTCCTTTTTTCACTCCAATTATCCTCTAGCTCACGTGATTCTAATAATACGTTTGTTGATGCGCTGAATCAGGTTAGTTTTAACTAATTGACAAGCTTAACTTTTTAGTGGACTTCCCTTATGTTAATTGTGCACAGATATTTATTGCTACGTAAACCCTGGAGACAGAAAATAAGGGATGAAAGAAATTCTGTGAGGAGAGGCAATTTGCCCATTAGACCAGCTCACCATTTGTCTCATGTTTCCCCTTCCCCTTCACATTTATCAATGGTGATGAAGTCCTTTACAAGGGAAAAAAAGCATAGAAGAGCTCCTCTTCTGCAAGAGAAAAGACGCTGACACATTGGAATACTGTACTGATGATATGGGCAGACTGGAATTCCTGTTAGTCAATAGTGTCTTAGTTCTGTCACAAAGCCAATACAGAAGGTCTGAGGTGTGTTTGGCTGTGAGTGCGGGTTTTCAAACTTTCCACATCTATCTCATTCTTTAACCTCTTCAATGTCTGATAATTCTGAGCAGACATGGTTCTGCTTTTCTTCCTATATTGATTTCAGTACATTTCTAAAAGGGCTTTGGATGGTGATAGGTACAATTCTGACAGATTGGAAATCAGTGAAAGCTGATTTTATGAAAGTTAGATAGAGTAAACAACTGAAACAAGGTGTGTGCTAACAGCAGTAAATTATTCTTACATTAATGCCAGACTCCGTATGTTTCAGTTGTAAATCAGCTATGTCAGTTTGTTTATGAAGTATTTTGTTGTGAAGCATTAAAAATCAGTATAATATGTGTTTGTGATACATCACTGTACTTAGAAATGTTCTTGCTTTAGAAAGAAAATAACAAAAATGTTGTTCATTAACATCCCATTGATCAGAAAAACAGTGCATGCATTGTTAATGTTGTAAATGACTATTGTAGTTGGAAATGGCTGAGTATCTACACAGGTGTACAGAGGGCATTTCTCAGCTAACATCACTCCAGTGTTCTAATGGCACGTTGTGTTTGCTAATCCAAGTTTATAATTTATAATGTTTATAAAAAGCTAGCTGATCTTTAGAAAACCTTTTTGCGATTATGTTAGCACAGCTAAAAACTGTTGTGCTGATAACAGAATAATTAAACTGTACTTCTTTACACTAGTTGAGAATCTGGAGCATCAGCAATTGTGGATTTGATTGCAGGCTAAAAATAGCCAGAAACAAAGAACTTTCTTCTGATATTCATGACTTTTCTTGTTCTGAGAAATGAAGGCTATTCCACGCACTAAATTACCATGTTCAGTTCAAGTTCAAAGTTTATTTATCAAATGCACCAAAAAACTGAAGATTTTATGAAGATCTCATAAAATGTGTTCCCTTCAAGGAGCGGTGCAAACTGTCACTAATCCTAATGGAAAGAGAAGTGGAGGGCACCAGTACACAACTGAGTAAGAGAACAAAAATACACTCAACAAAATGATAAACGCAAGACTTTTGTTTTTGCCCCCATTTATCATGAGATGAGCTCAAAGATCTAAGACTTTCTCTATGTACAAAAAAGGCCTATTTCTCTGAAATATTGTTCACAAATCTTACACTGTTACAGTGTTTAGCTTTGTCCAGCAGGGGGCAGGTAGCGTGGTGATTGGCTCGCTCAGGACTGTTCTTCAGTTGCTTGTGGGATTTTTGTATAGCGAGTGGGGAACATTTGACAGCAGCTCACATTGATTTTTTTATTCTTTCAGGTGAGAAATTGAGTAGATACCTGTGGTATAGCCTGTTCAATACAAACTATTTGTAATGACTTGACTGAGCCTGTTTATTTGGGAAATTTTGTTGACCTTATTTCAGACGATGATAGCTAGCTAAACTATGACGTTAGTTAGCTAGACTGTTCACAAACCAATATAGCGGTATGTCATTGGCCTGTGATCTAAGGAAATAGAGTTATATTTATGCTCAGGGAACATGTTAGAGTTCAGGATAAATATGTTAGTTGCGATGTGATACAAAGGTATAAGAGATGTTTGTGGATGGTAGTTGTAGAAAATCCATGTGCTAGAGTAAACGTGTTAGCCTGGGGTATCACGTCATGACTACAGGTGCTCAAACATGTATGGATTTCCTAAATGGTCTGTTAAATTTTTTTCTCTGCTTATTTTACTGAAGATTAAGATTCTACAAATGTATTATACTAAATAATAAGTATTTATTATCTGCCATCTCCAATGCCTAAGCCTCCTTGCAAAAAACAACCAACCACAAATGTCACTGCGAGACACTACTGTAAGTTATCCTTTGATCATGCTTTTACTCTGCTATTGAATTAAAACATTTACATTTTATTATTCATGTGTATCATGATGTAGTATGCCAGGAGCCCAGGCGCAGGATGAACAGTGAATCAAGGGTTTACCAAGCTGAGAGGCATAATGCTTAATACAAACAATGAAGGACGAAATGGCTAGAACTGATAAAAAGGAACAAGTGCACTAGGCAAGAAAAACAACACACAGAGACAACAAGCAGACAAAACTCCACAAAGACTCTGACAGACACAAAGGCAGGTATAGGTTGTAGTAGTGCGTATCTGGTGTGTGTAATGATGGGACATTCGGGGGTGTGCGTAATAGTTGTGTTTCCAGGGTGTTCCGTGAAATCGGATATCCTGTGATTGTCGCAAACTGGTTTATAATGTCTCTTATTTTACTGTGTACATCATCAAAATGAGATCAAAATGAACACTGAAGTCAAATGGATTTAGTGTGAATAATTGTGTTGTGTCATTAAAATCTTGTACAATTGTAGAGCCTAATAAACAAATGCAAATACTATAGCCTGTGTTTTTAGAAAATCGTACTATGTATTCATTAGTAGTATTTTTTTCTATGATAAGATCTTCAATACAAACACATTCGTGTATTTTTTTCAAATTCATTTACAATTTAAAACAAATTCTGTATTTTTTTTGGGACTATTCTATACAGTTTTATGATGACCCAGTAGATGAACTGATGCTCTGTCTGGATGATGGTGTGGAGGAGGAGAATGTGTATGCTAATAGGGTTGATTCATATGCTAATGGGGAGAAATGGTGTTCGGCTCTGGCTGCTACTGCTGGTTTGAAAGACCTGGTGGTTCTAGCATTCAACGAGTTAGGAGTCTGATTAATGGACGCTCCTAGCACATGTACGTACTGGGGTGCAAAAGTGGGCAGTGCAGTATATGAAGTGAATGAGGTGCTGCACAGGGGGCGCCATTGTGTCAAAATCATTCTTTGAGAATATTTTTTCACAAAATGTAAATAATCTTATACTTTTTTAAATTTAACTCTTGTTTAGCATTTGAAATGAGTTCAACATTTTATTTTATTGTATCAAGTGATTGCATATCAACTGCATAGCCTCCAACACTACTTTAAAGGGATAGTTTTTCGATCCAAAAACATTGATCAAAAAATCACTTACTAAATGTTAGTCTGGGATGAACATAGTCATTTTTTCCAACCATTCATTTTACAGCTCTATCCCCAGCTGTAATTAGCAATTTTAGCATGAATGGAAATTGTGCGTCCCACTACAGCAAAGCTGCACAGAAAGTGGAAAACTACTCTAAAACACTTCCAACTAGATTTATTAGTATTTGTCACGGTAGCATCAATTTTTTTTCATGTACAGTGACCAAACAGCTGGTGGAATTTGTTCAATCCAAACCTGCGCTAGCAAACTATTTCCTAAAGCCATTCACAAAGCTTGAGTGCTTTGGCGATGACGTCATTGGGGTGGGAGTGAACATTAACCGTCTGAAGCTATGCACGATGAGAGTTTCTCTAGGCTGATTATCGTGAACATCATCATTGGACTAGGCATTTGTGTTGATGCTAAATGTAGTTTTTAGTAAGCCTGATTGTTTTTTATTTTTATGCATAAAAATGTTAGTGTATGGAATATGGAATATGCTATCTAAATAAATTGCAGTGCCTTATGTTAGGTAGCTACTTACTATTTTGAGTGCTGGCCATTGGGTCCCTTTGGCCTAGAACGTCTTTTCCAGTACATTTTTGGAATGCAAAAAAAGTCTCCAGGGTGGCGAAATCCGGATGATCAATTACACATCTTGGAAAGAGATCCACTTCAGGGACTGGGTCATTCATGGTCTCCTGCAATGGAATCAATATTTGCCATTTGTTGCAACAAAAGCATTCTGTTTCGGTTGGCATTAGATTGTACGACACACAGCAACACCACCATCCTCCAGACATTCTGGGGGATTAACTGGATCACCATCATTAGCTGCTGTTTTAGCCTCTACTAGTTGAATGCTAGAATGAAGAAACCTTCCCCACAATGATCCATACCGGTGCCAATTTTGATTTAAAGGGAACTTTTATATGGCCAATATGTGTGACCCAGCTTGAAATGACATTAACATGTGATAAGATAGAGATATAAATGAAAAAAAAAATATATTCTTATAATTGCTAACAAGTCTTTTGCATGTCTCCTCAGGGATTTTGGACCACTCGTCTGTTACAGGTCTTTGAGGTTGGAAGGCTTCCAACACTGGTCTTTGGTTCCCTGAATCACTTTGGGTTTATGTGTCAGATCATTGTCTTTGTGGAAGTTCCAATACTGCCCAAACCCAGGGTTTTCTGCTGTCTGCCTGGTGTTTTCCTGCAGAATCTTAATGTAGTCCTCTTTTTTTCTCATGATTTCTGATTTACTTTGACAAGTTTGCCTGTCCCACTGGCTGAAAAACACCCAGAAACTATCACATTCACACCATTATGCTTGATCGTGGGGATGGTAATGTTGGGGTTGAATACTTCTCCTTTATTTGGTAAAACGCAGGCCACATCTGTGTCTAAACAATTAATTTTTTTAACAAAGGCTTTCTTATTTGTCCAGGTGAGCTTTTGCAAAGGCTAGGCAAGCTTTTCTGTGCCTATCTTGGAGAAGTGAAGTCCTCCTTGCCTTGGCATTCATGGAGGCCAGCCTTGCGCAGGGTCCGCTGGAGTGTCTACCTTGAGAGGTTCATACCAGAATTGCACAAATGTATCAAGATGGCCTTAATGGTGATTCTTGGATTTGTCTTGGCCTCTTGCAATGCCATTCTTTCCAATGCAGGGGTGATGTTTGCCAAATTGAGATTTCAGACAGAAGCTTGCATTGTGGCCACGGGCACTTGATAGCACCTTGATATGTCTTTATAGCCTTTCCAAGTTGTTGCAACAACATCTTTATATTTGACCCACCCAACACTTCATTAGTTGGCATTTTTAGAGTGTGGCTTTGGCTAGTGTCTCTGTGTTTACCAGCTTAAAAAAAGCTGCTCTGCTGCCATATTTGCTATCTTTGATGCAGATTGCTATGTGATTTTGAAGCATACAGCCCAGTTTCATCTACTGAACTCTATTTATACTGTAGTTCTCTGAGGTGATAAGACTCGTCAGCATAACGTCAGGTAATTCATTTACAGCATCCTCCCCAGGGGCAATGAGAAAAGAGAAGCAGTGGAGAACAGTGTCTAAGATACTCTTTGATTTTGAGTGTGTGTATGTGTTTGTGTGTATGCACTGGCGATGCCCAGACCCACTCGCTTGAAAACACATCCAGACATACACAAACACAAGTGCAACGCTTTGCGTATCTAAACGGCTCTTCCCCTCCCAGGAGTATAATCCATAGCAGCACTAACAGCATTACCAGAGCATCAAAATCCCCTTAGCACTCCAGCCAGACCCACAGACACACACATGCACAAATTGAATACCATTCCTGCAAATGTTTCTTTCAACTGGGTGGCAAAAGGAAGGATCTCTAGATTCCATCCAAATAATCAGGACAATCAGTCAATTGATTAAACTCATTATCAAAAATACCAATACTGCAGCAGATATTTTGACAACAAATCCTTTTCAGAGCTGATTTGAAATCAAATGGGGCTGTTTGTCCAAGAACAACCAACTAATAGTCACATTTTAATCTTTTTAATACTAACACGTGAGAATTGGGAGGAAAACTATACATGATGGTAAATATAAATAGCCTAAGTGATTGAAAATTCTTAAAATATTGAATATTGACAAAGAATAACTACTACAGAGTTGCAGTGTAATTCAAGCTTTCAGCAATTTGAATTTGAGCAAAAAAAATTAGATACGGTTTGTAGAAATTGTTGTCTGGGAGATAGGAAAACATATTAGACGGTAGATGATGATATGGGTAAGGCAGGATATAGTGTGGGGTTAATAGCATGAAGTTGGTCTCTGACTGGTTTAACTGAGGTGTTTGTGGTGAGGAGGCAGTTA
>JACXGJ010012778.1:0-17349 GCA_016801105.1 Esox niger
TATATATATATATATATATATATATATATATATATATATATATATATATATATATATATATATATATATATACAGGTCTGGAAAAAATTAAGAGACCACTGCACCTTTTTTTTTCCTTTACAAAAAAGTCATAAGGGAAGGTTTTGAGTGAGAAACAGAAGAGACCACTGCAATCTTTAAACGTCTTTAGAAATGAAAGAAAAAGTTGCAGTGGTCCCTTCATTTTTTGCTGAGCTGTATATATATATATACTGTATATTGTCAGTAGGCTTGTTTTAGACCAAAGCAGGAGTTTCCTGAAATCTATTAACCTATGGTGGGCCAGCCCAAGGCAGGTCAGAACAGCTTCATTAATGTGAAGCAAGCCGACAACACACCAGAAATAACAGAACAGAGCATCCCCATACTGTAGTTCAGAACCATTCAGTCAGGACTTCTAAGAACAGATTGTGGACACCATTAGGACATACACCGACAAACACATACATAATACATGCTGGATCTAAACCCATTAGTGAGCCTGCAAACAGCATGCACAGAAAGAGATGGGGGAGGAACAGAAAGAGGGAGGAAAGGAGATGGAAATAGAGTGTTAGAAAGAGACAGAGACAGACAAAGACTGAGGGAGAGAGAGGAACAGAGACAAAAAGAGAGAGGACATTCTGTACAATACTGCCCAGGATCACACTAATGGCTGCTGACAGTGACGTAGTCCGAGTCGAGTCCCAAGACCCTGTGTGTTCAAGTCCCATTTCAAGTTTGAGTCTGTTATAAATCCCTTCGTAAAGCTAAAAATAGTTTGCCAACACTGTTGTAAGTGCAATTTCATCACATTGTTGCATATTTGTAAGGCTAAATAGAAAAGACAGCATTCTAACTTTTGTTACTTTAGCATTAGTTCAGGAGAAAAAGATTTTCTGACCCAAACCACATGTTCTGTTCCAAAACCTAAATAAAAATGTTTTATATATAGTCTCAATTCTTAATCCTGGAACAATATTCACTGATGATCATTAAAGAACCACGCCACCATGATCTGCTATAATTGGTTAGTGGATGTCATCCGTAACCCGCTACCCCACTACAGTTGGTAATACAAAACTGTGGATGTTATCAGTCCGCAGTAAGTATCTGAGGTCCTATGGCTATTGCTACTTTGAGACTTGGTCCCTGTATCTATTGGAACGGTCTCTTAATATTTCCTCTGTTTCTACTGATGTGGTAATACCATCTGACCAGTAACAAGAAGTCACAAGATCATATACCCAAGCCAGCATGGTGAAAAATCTGTCATTCTGGAAAGCAGTTAGCCCTCTTTGTTCCCATGTCTTTGTTGTAAATGAGAAGGTGTTCAGGTTAAAGTTACAATTGAAAATATGGGTATAATAATTAATATTGGGTTAGTCTTTCTTGTCTCCACTAATGTGTCGAGATATAGGGTAATTTAGGCTACTTTGACATTGTCATATCCTCCATATAGGTTTAAATAGTATCAAATGTAAATTAGTCAAATGTGATGATGATGTTGGTAATGAGGCTTCTGTACGAACACATAATAAAGCCTGCTCTCAATGTGCAAACCACAGTGAGATGATGGGTGTCATGAGAGAAGGCAGAGAGCTTGGGTGGCCATGTTGTAAATTATTTCTGAGAGTGAGAGAAGAAAAAAGGACAAGAGGAAATGACCCACAATTCTTTGAGACATTCATTCTTAGAATATTTAAATAATAACAATATAATAACGTTGTGTAATACAGGGATGTTTTACAGTATAGGTATTTTATAGTATAAGTGTAATGTATAGTATAGGCATTTCACATAGTATAGGTATGTTTTATATTATAAACAATTTTTTTGATAACTGAATGCTGATTAGTTAAAAGCTGTTATATCTGTAACATCACTTAACAATGATATACAGGCAATATTTAACAAACCCCCCGAGATTACTTTGTTCTTATAAACCGTTTACTGGCCCAATTAGAGTAGTAAAAATTGTTGTGATGTCATACCTAGGGTATACAGTCTCATATTCATAACAAAGCTATCATCCAGTCAGCATTCAGGATTCAATCTACTCCATTTATATGAGACCATATACCATGGGAATGACATTACATAACGTTTATAGTGTTAACTGATTTAATGATTGGTGTGTAATAGTAATAAGGGATCTCGTGGGTTTATGGTATATTGCGACAACCACACAATGCATTGTGTCTGTGAGCCGCCTTAGTCTTGTTATTTTGGACATAAAACACCATACCTCCTCATGCTTCATCGCCTAAGTATAAAGATGTTGTAGTACAGATATTAAGTAAAGTACAAATATATTTTGTTTGTTATAAACAATTTTGTATAGTATAGTTATGTTTTACACTGTATGTTGCATAGTATAGGTATGTTACATAGTGAACAGTCTTTCATGCAAAGAGAAACCATTTAAACAAGATCCAGAAACACCACGGCATTCTCTGGGCCTGAGCTCAAGTAAGAAGGACTGAGGTGAAGTGGAAAACTCCTGTGGTCAGACGAATAACAATGTAAACTTTTTGGGGAATCATGGACACTGCGTCCTCCAGGCTAAAGAGGAGAGGGTCTATCCGGCTTGTTATCAATCTATGGTTAAAAACCCAGCATCCGTGATGGTACAGGGGTGCGTTAGTGCACTTGGCATCAGTGACTTGAACATCTGTGAAAGCACTATTAATGCTGAACAGTATATACAGGTTTTGGAGCGACATATGCTGCCAGGCAACAACTTTTTCAGAAAAGGCCTTGCTTATATCAGCAGGACAAAGCACATTCCGCATGTATTAAAAAGCATGGCTGTGTAGTAAGAGTCCGGGTGCTAAATTGGCCTGCCTGCAGTCCAGACCTGTCACCCATTGAAAACATTTGGAAAAATACAACTAAGGTGACCCCAAACTGTTGAGCAGCTGTAATCATATATCAAGAAAGAATGGGAAATCATTTCACTTTCAAAACTACAACAAATGTTCTCTTAAGTTCCCAAATGTTTACAGAATATTGTTAAAAGAAGAGGTGATTCATCACATTGGTGAACATGCCCTTGTCCCAACTTTTTTAACATTTTGCTGGCATTAAATTCAAAATAGGTATGTATTTTTCCAAAAACCAAAAAAAATCTCAGTTTCTTCATTTGATATGTTGTCTTTGTACTATTTTCAATTTAATATAGGGATAAATTATTTGCACATCATTGCATAAAGTTTTTTTTGAGGAAACAGGGTTTTGTAGTTTTGTTATGTTAGATAGTGTAGGTAAGTTATATGCATTGGGGTCTATGAGCAGCCATAGTTATGGTATTTTGGACATAAACCACCATGCAGTGCAAATACAAGGTTATCCTGGAAGAACACCTGCTCCCTGCTTCTCTGACAATGCTCCCAATGCCTGATTTGTTTTTTCCAGAAGGACAATGCTCCATGCCACACAGCCAGTTCAATCAAGGTGTGGATAGACGACCACCAGATCAAGACCCTGTCATGGCCAACCCAATCTCCAGACCTGAACCCCACTGAAAACCTCTGGAATATTATCAAGAAGAAGATGGAAGGTCACAAGCTATCAAATAAAGCCGAGCTACTTGAATTTTTGTGCCAGGAGTGGCATAAAGTCACCCAACAGCAATGTGACAGACTGGTGGAGAGGATGCCAAGATGCATGAAAGCTGTGATAAAAAATCTTGGATATTTCACTAAATATTACAAAGATGAAACATTAGTATTTTGTTGTTGAAAAATGAATATGAATTCGTTTTCTTTGCATTATTTGAGGTCTGAAAACAATGCATATTCTTTGGTTATTTTGGCCAGTTGTTGATTTTCTACAAATAAACATGCTAAATGACAATATTTTGGGGGGGAATTTGGGAATAATGTTTACAGAATAAAACAGAAATGTTCATTTTACTCAAACACATACCTATGAATAATAAAACCAGAGAAACTGATAATTTAGCAGTGGTCTCTTAATTTTTTCCAGGTATGTTGTATGGTAAATGTATGTTTTGTATAGGTATGATGTATAATATATATATATTTTTTGTATAGGTTAGTTGTATAGTATAAGCATGTTTTGTAGCCTAGTAGTTTATAGTAGTTATGTTGTATGGTATGTTGCACTTTCACTTCACCTTAAACTAATGTAACAGGAATAAAACTAAGGTCTTAGAGGGGTCTCAACATCCAGTTGTCAGTAGAAAAGAAAGCCAGGTTGAAGATACTATATGCCTGAAAACCAGACACGTCCGGTTGTTGCCAGAAGCACTGTGGGTGCATTAGCTATACTACATCCCACCCTTTACTTAGATCTGTAGAGCTTCTATTCTGAGCAGGTCAAGGATTCCGGGCGGAACACAAAACACTGTTCAGTCAGAATAGCTATTTTTCTGTAAGTACTGCTCAAGGGCAGAGGGCACACAAACCATTTTGTATTACATCCAGTATTGTAAAAGTATATGTATAAGCCTATATTATGGCTGTTATAGATGTTAGGATTGGACAGTATGTTCTAGATTAGTTAGTAAAACATTATGTAGGCCTCAGTAAATACGACAGTACATAGGCCCACCTACCTAGATCACACTGCTCATCCTCAGTCTTTAGTAAGATTCATAGTCGTTTTTGTCTTACGAACGGCTCTTTTGGCTAAGGAAAGAGGAATACTATTGGTGTTTGGTGTGGCTTGGAAATGGAGGTCATTCTCATAGCTTTTGGAAACCAGCGTCACAAGTCACTCAAACGATTTGAGGCTCGAGCAGTATCACGACTTCTTCGCGTAACGTTACCCGCGCAGGCAGGCATAGCACCACACAAGCGTTTGCAGCAGTACAACACGGAAACACACACACACACGCACACACACACACACACACACACACCTCAGCATCACATTTTAACCGTATTGTTTCACGACGGTTTCATCCAACATCACTCTCTCTCCCACTCTCTCGAAAATCAACTGCAACTCCCCGGAAGGAACGCGACGTGTTCGCATAGGCTGCTGCGGATGGATCGATAAGCGAAACCCCCTCTCTTCGACATAGCAACGGGGAAGCCCTTCATAAATCACACGTTCTTACAATGGAATCACTCACCCGATGTTGCTCAAAGCCTGCTCGAATAGCTCCGTCTGCAGAATGTTCTGAGGCGGCGTGAAAGCCTCATTAAAATGAGATAGAACGGAACTGCAAAATTGACGCAATGTATCAAACTGCATTTTCCTCCCTTTTCCTCTGTTTCTTTTATCCTCAGGCCCTTTTCTTCACATAATACATCCACCTGCGCTGACTCGCTCTCCGCCCGGACCCCCTTCTATCTCCCGGGGCGCATTAAACGAGAAGACGACAGTCAAGTTCCATATTTCTCCTGATCTTGGTAGAAAGTGTCCTTAAATAAGAAGCAGCGCGGGCTCGATTGTACAGTCATTATGCTCCGAACTTAACCCGACAAAATGTAGGTGCTTGAAGAGAGCTTTTTCCTCTGCCTGTAGCAGGATCTCTTCGGGGTGGATGTGATGAAAAAGAGAACGAAAAAAAGCAGCAGCGAGGCATCTTCGAGCAAAGCAAGCATCTCTTACCGGTGTATCAGTGGCAGCCTCATACTCAACTCATATTTCTCTCTGCCCATTAGAGCACACACACATACACACACGCGCACACACAACGCGCAGGCATTCAGTCGCGCACACGCTTGCTGGTATCCCTCTCTTTCTCATACTCTAGACCGCGCAAGCAGATACAATACACTGGCGCGCAGAGATGCTGTCGTCAGTGCTTTTGCCGTATCTGACTGCCAACCATCAGCTCTCATAAAGGGAGGACAAGGCATTCTAATTCCTCTGGAAGAGTTAGGGGAGAGAGGCAGGATGGGAAGAAAGGAGAAAGGAAAGGAGGGAGTGTACCAAGGAAATTAAATCTAATGGACCTGACAGAGTTTACTCACAAATCAGACTGGATGATCCTCCCAGGGAGGACAGGGGAGGTTGTCTTCTCACACAAGCATGCTCACAATGAGTGTTACAGACACTAAGCAAAGGGTCATTTACACCAAACTCGAATACAGACAGACAGGGGAAGGGTTTAGTGGGGCAAAGACAAATGGATGGAATGACCACCTTCCTACAATAAAGTGATATCCTATAATAAATATGTGATTGCCAATATTCTCTGATCAATGGTTAACATACTGTAATAAGATAAAAAATAAAAGTGTTCCGTGCAGTTATTTCGTGACATTGAGTTATGAAAACTGTCACCTGCTGGGCAAACCCATATATATTGGTTATATACATACATGGTAATGCATCTCTGTTCATTCACTGTGAAGCATGGTAATGCATCTCTGTTCATTCACTGTGAAACATGATAATGCATCTCTGTTCATTAACTGTGAAGCATGATAATGCATCTCTGTTCATTCACTGTGAAGCATGGTAATGCATCTCTGTTCATTCACTGTGAAGCATGGTAATGCATCTCTGTTCATTCACTGTGAAACATGGTAATGCATCTCTGTTCATTAACTGTGAAGCATGGTAATGCATCTCTGTTCATTCACTGTGAAGCATGTTAATGCATCTCTTTTCATTCACTGTGAAGCATGGTAATGCATCTCTGTTCATTCACTGTAAAGTATGGTAATGCACCTCTGTTAATTCAGTGTGAAGCATGGTAATGTATCTCTGTTCATTCACTGTAAAGTATGGTAATGCATCTCTGTTCATTCACTGTAGATCATGGTAATGCATCATTGTTCATTCAATGTGAAGCATGCTAATGCATCTCTGTTCATACACTGTGAAGCATGCTAATGCATCTTTGTTCATTCACTGTGAAGCATGTAAATGCATCTCTATTCATTCACTGTAAAGTATGGTAATGCATCTCTGTTAATTCAATGTGAAGCATGTTAATGCATTTCTGTTCTATCACTTTGAATCATGGTAATGCATCTCTGTTCATTCACTGTGAAGCAAGGTAATGCATTTTCATTCTCTCACTGTGAAGCACTGTAATGCATCTGTGTTCTTTCTCTGTGAAGCACAGTAATGCATCTCTATTCTGTCTCTGTGTAGAACAGTAATGCATCTATGTTCTGTCCCTGCAAAGAATGGTTAATGCACCTCTGTTCTATCTCTGTGAAGCACAGTAATGCATCTCTGTTCTGTCTCAGTGAAGCAGAGTAATGCATCTCTGTTCTGTCTCTGTGAAGCAGAGTAATACATCTCTGTTCTATCTCTGTGAAGCAGAGTAATGCATCTCTGTTCTTTCTCTGTGAAGCAGAGTAATGCATCTCTGTTCTGTCTCTGTAAGCACGATAATGGTTATTTGTACATTTACTGTGAAACACAGTAACACGTCTTATTTTTTGTTCAGTGTGAAGCATGGTAATGCATCTCCTTGATGCATTCACTAGTTTGGCTGGGGAACACTGATCTCACTAATGGTCAGAATTGGTCAAGTATGAATCTGGATTGTTGCAGTTCATGTTGCAATCCCGTGTTTGTCTTGATCTGATAACAAATGCAATATCATTTGTTCAAACTGGGTTGGCACAGGGGCTAGGGCTCAGAAGGAGGAAGGGCTGGGCTGGACAAGGTGGTGCAAAAGGGCCTGGAGCTGGAATGGGCAGAGCTGGAATGGGCAGAGCTGGGATGGGCTATGAGGAGAAGGCTACGGCTGGGCTAAGATGGGCTAGATTCTGAGGCAAAGGCTAGGGTTGGGCTAGGTTCTGAGGAAGACCCTGCCTCTGTGGAATAATCTGGTAAACCTTGAGAAACACAAAAAGGTTATTATATTCTAATCCAAGCCTAATTATTGTTGTTTTATCAGTGCCTCTCCACACCCTGACTACCTGGTTGTTGCATATCTGTGTGTTCATTCAAATGACACCTCAAGAGACCAAGATAAATTAGAGCCCTTCACTAGTTATTTCACCTTGTAAATTGGCTGTCAGCTGTTTTCTCTCTCTCTCTCTTTCAGTGGAATAGATTCTGAGTTAATTTAAACATTCTTTAAGATTAATGAAAGTGGGTTTTGGTGCTAATGCAGTAGAAGTTCTATTTATGGGCGCTCTGCTATCCATCATCACCATTATCCTCTGAGTTCCCAGACAGGCCGTTTCCTGTTTTGTGTCGCTGCCTAACACAGTGCTGCCAAAGCCAGAATTCTTCACTGCTACCATTTTCCCCCATGGTCGTAACATCACTAAATATATAGACACCTAACATCACATGGCTACAGTAGGTCTAACTGTTAAAAAATACAGCAACCTCAGGATTTGCTGAAACTCTTTGTTGGCTGTGACATGGTGTTTGTATGTCTGAATGTTTGTGTTGCAGAGATCACCATAGTTTAAAATGCAAATTGCTTCACCGAGATCGTAGCACTATAAAAGTTTTTTCTGGAAGATTTGCTTACTTTTTAGCTAGTAGTTTTGAAGGTAGCGCTAGAGAGGCAAAACAGTTCCTCAAAAAGAGAGAATAATGACTATCACTATAATACTAACTGTATATACAGTTAGGTCTGGAAATATTTGGACACTGACACAAGTTTCATAATATCAGGTTGAGATCCGCAAAAAAATTAAATCCATCAGAGAGATAGCAGGAGTGGCCAAATCAACAGTTAAAAACATTCAGAGAAAAAAATATGCTATGTGGATGGCCTGTTTCACTTGCATTGAGAGCTCCTTTGTCCGTATGTTGTGGGTTCACAGCAGCAGCTTCCAAATGTAAATGCCACACCTGGAATCAACTCCAGACGGTTTACCTGCTTAACTGATGAAGAAATAACGAAAGAATAGACTACACCGGTCCACGAAACAGCTTCTTAGTCACTTACTTTTGGTCCCTTGAAAAAGAGAAGGCTACATATTAAAGATATTAATTCCTCAACCCTTTCTCCAATTTGGATGTGAATATCCTCAAATTAAAGTAGAGCGACAGCACTTTAAGCCCATATTAATTATTTAACTGTGTCTTGAATATAAATTGGTAAACAGCCAAAATAACAAAACCTGTGTCAGTGTCCAATTATATCTGGACCTAACTGCATGTGTATTACATAAATGCTGTTCCTCGGCTTCGCATGCTTCCTGCTAGGTGAATCTCCATAAACAAAAGGCTGAACTCCAGAATAGCTTGAAAGTGACTTGCTATGGGGCAGGATTTGAAAAAGATACCAGACCTTAAAAAATCACATGCAATCCAGATATTTCATGGAAAATTTAGGTAAAATATGAATTCTGCCTAACAGATTATCCTTGTCCTCCTGTACAAAGGTGTCCAGTTTAAGTATTTGGACAATTTCCCTCAAATCTGTTTCTTTTTAGGGAGGTGTTTGTGTTCAAATCATTTGTGCATGCACAAGGGAGCTGGTAATGTATAGCCTAGATTCTAGGCATTGCATTCATATTTAGATTCTGTTGCTTGTGTCTGACAACATGAGGACCAAATGAGTGTCAATGCAAGTCAAGCTGGCCTTCTTGAAGAAGGCGAATCTGAATATATCAGTCAGGACATAGTCAAAACATTAGGTGTGTCATAATTCACTGTTTGGGAGATCATGAGGAAGGAAAGTACTGATGAGCGCAGTGGAACACTAGAGTGAACACAGGAGGTAGAGCATGGATTTGTCTGACACTACCATCAGAAGAAGAGTTCATCTCGCAAACAACAAAGGCTGGACTGCAAGGTGAACACCAGCTAGCCTCAAAAACAGGATGGACTGAAAAGAACCTAAAACAGATAAGAAAAATAGTATTGTGTAGAGATGAGACAAATATTAAAATGCATGAGAGTGACGGCACGAGGAAAACAAGGAGAAAAAATAAATTGAAATACAAACGTATCTATGAAAGAAGGTGTAAGGGTTGTTTTGCTTCAGCTATGTATGTTTGCAACTGTAACTCGCTCACTTGTCTTCATTAATCATATAACTGCTCATGGCTGCAACAGGATGGATTCTGAAAAGCACTTAAACAACTTGTCTGCTCAGATACAACCACAAGAGTGTAAAGGAGCCGCATCATGCAGTAGGACAAAGACTCCAAACATTGGTACAAGTGAGTTCTAAAAACTGGAAAGTTATTGACTGACTAAGTCAACAACCTGATCCAAATCCAATTGAGCATGCCTTTCACATTTTGAAGACAAGACTGAAAAGAAAAAGCTTCTGAATCAAGTAGGCACTGAAGATGGCTGCAGTACAGGACTGGCAGAGCACCAGGGAAGATACCCAGCGTCTGGCTTGCGGACTTCAGTCAATAATTGGATGCAACTTATATCTATTGCTATTGGGACAATATATAAAACATTCTCTAATTTATAAATTGTTTATCCAATATGAATTAAAAACACTCAAATTAAAGAGGACAGTCTCTCCTTTCACCCGACGTTGCATAATTTTAACAGTGCTGTTGCACAAAGCCAAAAAAGAAAGAATGTGCCACTGTCCAAAGACTTTTGGGGTTACTGTATGTCTGAAATGTCACCCTGTTACAGATATAATGCATTATAACACAGGGGTTGGGTAGTTATAGTTTTTTTTATGCATCTGACACAAAGCCAGATTTTGTTTCACTTGGCAAACAATTCTCGATCGTTTGAGAACATAATGTGAGTGGATGCCTGATATGTGAGAGTAATAGGATATAGAAGAAACCAGCAGTGTTGAGGAAGAAAACTCATAGTGTGGAAAACTGAAATTTGCATGCTGAGCATTCTGTTGACTCAAGCTGCTGAAGCATCATCGAGGACCCCACACAGAAAAGAATGGAAGAAGCCCAGCAACTTTAAGATCTGGCTTTTTCCCAGACTGACCCTCAACAAGATCACCAGAAGACTCATAATCCTCCACCATTCCGACAGTACTCCATAGCTGGGACCCACATTCATTTGAAAATGCCAAGTAAGCACACCGACAGCGAGTCACAGAACGTCTGGGAACAAAGGGCCCAACTGTGGTGTTGCCAATGAGAGGACACAGGCTTAATGAGTTGTGTCCTCTAACCCCACACAGTAAAGGACGGTCCCAGTGCTAGATCATGGGGCTTCCAGAACACATTTGCAAGGTTGACAGAGAAAAAGGTGTGGGGGACGAATGCGACGAAATGGAACACACCTCCGGTCTACTGTGCATGTGTGTGTATGTGTGTGTGTTCACACACAGGGCCAACTGTTCTAAGCATTGGGTTCAGAGCAAAAAGGGAAGCAGGGAAGACAAAGGAGGATAAGAAGGGAAGAGGGGGAAATCAAAGAGTACAGAGGAACAAGAAGGGGCAGCGATTAAGGCTTTCTGATCGAATGTTTGAGAAATTCTTTTAGTTGTGTGAAACTGAACAGCTATTTCCTGGAAGTTGGTTATTCATGGAAATATTCTTTTGATGATGATGATGCAGATGATGGTAATACTGCAAAAGATGTGCCTAAGGTTGCTGTTCACACAGATTTTCCAGTAATTATTGAGGTCATCTTTTTCTCAACTTTAGAAGATTGGGGGGATCAGACCTTCGTTCTAAACATTAGGCGAAATATTAATCCTGAGGATAATGTTGAAGATTATTTAAGACAGCAAATTTAATTTTGTGGGCTGTAAATGTTATTATCTTGTTTAGCATCAATACCACAAGCCCTTTTCAGTAAAATATCAGGTATTTGTTTTTGCTCTTGTTTTTGTACTAAGGGTTAGACAAACATTATTTTTGTTTAAGGTTAGGTAAATGATCTTCTTTTTGTTCTTAGAACTAGGACCAGGTTCTTCTTTATATTTCAGGTTAGGTAAATATTCTTCTTTTTGTTCTTAGGACTAGGACCAGGTTCTTCTTCATGTTTCAGGTTAGGTAAATGTTCTTCTTTTTGTTCTTAGAACTAGGACCAGGTTCTTCTTTATGTTTAAGGTTAGGTAAATGTTCTTCTTTTTGTTCTTATGACTAGGACCAGGTTCTTCTTCATGTTTAAGGTGAGGTACATGTTCTTTTTGTCTTAGGGTAAGGTACAGGTTCTTGTTTTTGTTCTTAGGGTTATGTAATGGTCAGAGAAGTGGTTTATACAAACTCTTTGGATGGCTAAGTCACTGTGCTGTGTCTTAAGTGTTGTCCAATTTTCCCAGAAGTGTTTCGGTACTAAAGATTTTTCAATCATATAAAGCTGTATTCTGTTATGCAGTTCCTTCTTTTTTCTTTGTGTATTTCTGTGGTGTTTCCGTATATAAAGGCATATTCTGTTTTTATTGGTCTCTGTTTTAAAGTTGTACAGCTTTTTATAACAATTTCTTAGATTTCTACATTACTCATTCAACCATTCCTCATTGTTGTATATTATTTAGAATTCATTTCAATTCTAAAATGTTAATGTTAGCTGATAAATATTATGTTTATAGGTTCTCTGTTATTAGGTTTATACTTTTACAAAAGAAGTAAAAAATATTACTGAGTAAGAAGTCTAGCAGAGATTGGAAGTCTTTTTGGCCAGTTGTTTCTACACTACCTTCCGTCTGTCTATAGGATTTCTTAATAGTAAAGAGTCTTAATAGCAAACAGTCTGTTGAGTGTCCATCTGTTCAGTTAGATTGTGATTCTGTGGTCAAGGAAGAGGTGTTAGTGGGCTGACTGTAAATGCTCTAAGAGACCGTGGGTTGAAGTGAGATAAGTGTACCTGTCACAGGTTTATGACCTGTTTTTGTGTTATCATAGTCATTTCAGATACTATTTAAAATGATAGGTTTTCAGAAGCTGTAGAACAAATTGACAGGGCTGAGTGGGACCTGCCTTCCCATGGGGGGTGGGAAGGCTCATAGGCCAGAAGTAGCAGGTTAAAGATCTTGGGTAGGGCTGTAGAGTTGCCAGAATTGAGCATTGCCAAATGATAAGGAGAGTTCACCCTGTTCCTTCATAGGTAAGCACCATGATCTTGTAGAGGATGGCCTTCAAGTGGAAGACAGTAGCAGGGTCACATAGCAGGATCACATGGGAAAACATGGGAAGGTTGAACATCTCCCCTTCTGTGTTTGCTTCTCTCTTTCTCTCTATTGCTATCCCACTATCTTTTTCTCAAATATAGAGAGGAAGGAGGCAGTATGTGGGGATGAATGGGATTACAACGAATCAACCAAGCTATGACAACAGGAGAAATTCCAGACTGAGAGAAATAACATTCACAGCATAATAATATTGAAGCATCATCTAACAGACAATCCATTTACCCTGTTTATTTGAACAGGTGACCCCAGACCGAGATTAAAGACGCCTTGTGCATTAAGGACAAACATAACCCAGTGTCCAATCTAATTCAGACCGTCTACAGCTCTGCATTGCCGTTTCTAAAATCCTCTGTACCTGCTTACAACATATCTTTAAAACCCTGGGACCACAGCTGGATCTAGTTATTGTCATAGATACAGCTGGGGGCTACACTTTAGCGTGTCTGGCTTCTGCAGCTTCAAAGGAAGAGACATTGACTATTCAGCAGTCGCTTCACCAACCAGGGAATCCCTGTAGCTGAGCTTGACTCCAGGGGGAACATCAAAGACACTAGTGTGGGTGTGTGATTGTATGTGAGTGACCGTGGGTCATTTTTGTGCTTATGTATAGTTGTGTTTCAATATTATTAAGCGCATTTTTTGTGTTTGTGTGTGTGTGTGTGTGTGTGTGTGTGTGTGCGCGCGCGCACACAGTGCTCCCATGTAGCTCTTAGAGCATGGACACTTGCAGTAGGCCAGTATGACAGTCCTGACAGTCCTAGCCCCTCAATAACAACTTCAGGAATATTTCCAACCAATCAACCACATGACATAAATGGCTACACAATAAAGGTTTCTCCTCAAACAGAATATTTTCCTCCCAAAAAATGCCGATCCGTCTCGCTTTTAGGAGGGAAATTGTCAGACACCACCTTGCACACACCAACTGGACTCACCGTTCGATGTCTTGTCCCGGACCAGAGTGCCTCAGCCCAGAGCCGTTGTTCAGGGATCCCTGCCTCGGAAGCCCTGGAGCTCTGCTCCGGCCCGCCAATACGTCCCCAGTGGGTCTCTGGTACAGGAGATCCTGTTGCAGTTTGGCTTTCTTCTCCTGGGGGGCCTCCTCGTGACGTCGACCTCTGAGGCTCTCAGACACACCCCGCGGTCCGGCGGCCCCGCTGTAGAACCACGCCCCTGACTTGGTGAGGATTTCCTGTTGTTTTCGGCACAAGTTGCATACCCACATGACCTGGGCACAGAGGGGGAAGGGCGTCAGCCGTGTGGAGAGGTGATGGTAGGCCTACGGCCCTGGGCTACGATGTATCGAGACATGGAATGGATCAACACCTAGAGGTGCCACATCAAGTATCATGAGATCAGAATACTTGGACCTGCTACACAGGAGACAGTGTAGTAATACAGATGGAAATGTGGATGACTTGATACCATACACATACAGTAGCCTTAAGTATGTTGTTTTAGATTGTAAATAATCGGATTGTATGCAGGATGATATCATCTTGAATAACCTAAAATTTATACGGTTTAAACAGCACCTACATAATCCATCTCTTGCTAATATGGAGACTAGGCATTGAAATAGAATGACTAGAATAAGTATCCACATTCAGGTCAAATTATATGAATTGGGTGACTACAGAGTAATATGTGATTATACATCCCTGGTATTGGCTTGGTGGTGCTCAATATTGTATATTACTAATTCTAAATAGAAATATTGCAGTAGTCCTAATGTTTATTATAGCTCTATGAGCATTCAGGAAGGCTGGAGACAGTGTTCAGTATCTGTCTTATTATTTGATACATGTGTGGAGATAGTGTTCAGTATCAGTCTTATTATTTAATACAGCTGCGTGGATATAGTGTTCAGTATCAGTCTTATTATTTAATACAGCTGTGTGGAGATAGTGTTCAGTATCTGTCTTATTATTTAATACAGCTGTGTGGAGATAGTGTTCAGTATTAGTCTTATTATTTAATACAGCTGTGTGGAGATAGTGTTCAGTATCTGTCTTATTATTTAATACAGCTGTGTGGATATAGTGTTCAGTATCTGTCTTATTATTTAATACAGCTGTGTGGAGAGAGTGTTCAGTATCAATCTTATTATTTAATACAGCTGTGTGGAGATAGTGTTCAGTATCAGTCTTATTATTTGATACATGTGTGGAGATAGTGTTCAGTATCAAACTTATTATTTAATACAGCTGTGTGGAGACAGTGTTCAGTATCAGTCTTATTATTTAATTCAGCTGTGTGGAGATAGTGTTCAGTATCAGTCTTATTATTTAATACAGCTGTGTGGAGAGAGTGTTCAGTATCAGTCTTATTATTTAATACAGCTGTTTGGAGATAGTGTTCAGTATCAATCTTCTTATTTAATACAGCTGTGTGGAGATAGTGTTCAGTATCAAACTTATTATTTAATACAGCTGTGTGGAGACTGTGTTCAGTATCAGTCTTATTATTTAATACAACTGTGTGTGTATAAGGAGGTCTAGATAGCAGCTCAGCAGAGGGGTGCAGCAGCCCTAACACTCCCTCCACATTAGCCTCATAAATCCAGGACCCGACAGGAGCCCTGATCACTCGGCCTGAGAGGCAGAACCTCACAGCCCTGCAGTGCATCTCCAAATGCTTCCTAGAGCAGGGCCAAATGGACCACTACCATATGCATTCTGCTGATGCCGTTCATTACAATAAGTTGGCTTTACAATAGAAATGGTACATTTTACATAAAGTATATCTGCTAATGTGAGTGATTGTTAATCGAACAATAAATCATTCTATTGATTATATCGCAAAACAGAAGTTTGTTTCTATTGCATCCTATGACATATTTAGAAATCACCTCTCTGGAGTTGCTACGCTGGTGCAATTGAAGAGAAGGCCAGTCACTGGACCTGCTCAATGCGTCCATCCCCAGGGTCTCTCTCTGTCAATCTCACTCTGTCCATCTGTCTGTCTGTCTGTCTCTCTCTGTCCATCTTTGTCTCTCACACTGTCTCTGTCAGTCTTTGTCTCTCTGTTCCACTCTTTGATTCTACTGTATCCAATGCTAGGACGTATGGCATCAGGAGGCTGATGGTCACTGACTAACAGACAGACAGACAGACGGACAGAACAGACAGACCAACTGGCAGACCGACTGGTAGACTGACCGGCAGACTGACAGACAGACAGACAGACTGACTAACAGCTGAGACGTCCTGTAGAGAGGCAGGAAACATGCAGCCAAGCAGCTGAAGTGAACAACAGCAGCAGAGTCCCCGAGCCCCAAGCCTAACTCCCACTGGCCCTGGTCCTGCAGAGATGGCTCTGAACTGGACTACATCACAGTCATTACTATTGGTTGGACCGTGCTGGGCTCGATTGGGTGGGTTGGTCTGGAGAGTGTTGGGTTGGGCTCAGTTTGGGTGGGCTGGGCCTGGACTATGCAGCACACTACAAAACCATCTGCTGGCTGTCTGGCTTGGAGTTGTAAAATACACTCTCAGAACTGAGGCAGTAAATCATTGCAGGAGTGCAGACTTTTTCTTTTCTCAATACTGACCATTTCAAGGCTATGCAGTATCTATTTAATGACACTTAAAGTGGACCCCACTGCTGCTGACTCAATCAGAGAAGCAGGAAGCTACATATGAACAACATAACATATTAAGAAACATCCTATTGTAGTAAGTATGAATGTTCCAGAGACCTTCTAAGTGACCCTGGGACTTATACTAGGGTGCCCATGTCAGGACCAATGAGAGACTGTCTCCTTAGCATCCTAACCAATCAGACGTAATTCACTGAACCACTGGTACTGGGTTAAACTCAACCTCCACAACTCACTATCTCTCACTCACACACACACACACACACACACACACACGCACACGCACACGCACGCACACACACACGCATGTATGTATGTTTCACAACCAAGGTGAGGACCAGCAATTTTGGGCTTCTAAAAATAACTATTCTACCTAACCCCTGACGTTGATTCTAACCATAAACCTACACTTAACCCCAAGTCAGACAAAGCTTCTTGTCAAAGTTACGACTGGCCAAATGTCCTCACTTCACATGATTGCCCTTGTTTACTATTGTGGTGATGACCTACAGTAAAATAGGAACACACTGAACACACACGCAGAGAAACAACCTCCAAATCAGTTCCAGTTGCACATACACACACACTGTACCCTGTTGATTTGTCCAGCCTCCCTGTCTGTTTATCATAGCCCAGTTCTTTCATAAACGCATTAAGACGGGCAAATCAACTGGCATAGCACAAGTCACCTAGTCACCCCACACAGGTCACCTAGTCACCACACACAGGTCACCTAGTCACC
>JACXGJ010012779.1:0-17346 GCA_016801105.1 Esox niger
TCTCTCTCTTTGAAATGCCCTCCGCAAGACTATAGCTCCCTCATCCACCACCTCATCTATGAAAGGACACGCCATGGTTAAGTTTGGAAACGAGTTCAGCTCCCTATTTATATATTTTAATTAATTAATTACCAAACTCATTAACCAAACTCACCAATTAAACACACAAGTTTTGAACATTTCTTAGTGTATTTATACCTTATAATTTCTTACATTTATTTGTAAAGTACATTTCCTTATTTATTTAAAAATTGTTTTATTAATAGTGGTTAAGTAAAATAAAATGATATTGAAATACCAGCAGGTGAGTATAAATGGTATGCTCGTTAAGCCTGAACTCAGAACTCGGACCAGGTTAATTTGCCAGCATTTGTTGCTGGGGTAACTGAGTTTGAACTTTTTAACGTTTGATTTATGAAACCGAATCTATCAAAAATAAGCCTGACTAACCGAAATAAGCCTGGCTTATACTTTAATCTTGGTTTATGGAACAGCCCCCAGGTGCGCTAGACGAGACAACAGGTGCAATGAGTTGATGAGATGGGCGATGGGCGATGGTGTCAGAAGGCCGGTGACATCGAACGCCGAGGCCTGCCTCCTGCCGGGAGATGTTGAGCAGTAGATGGCGTAGTCGTCACCCTAATATTGTGCAAGAATTATCACGGCTCCACAAATAATAATCCAACCATAAACACTCTCCCTATGCTTTCATATTACATTTATTTTTAATTGTTAAATATGCATTCACCATGGTAACGAATCTGAAAAAAAATAGAAGTCAGCTTATATGCTCCCTACTAAGCACAGTAAAAATTAAATCAAATATACTATGTATACATTTTCTTAATATAATGTTTTTTCAGTACGTTAAAGTATAAACTATTTATCATATTGATGGGTGTTGGTAAGACTTCTTGTTGTTATTTACCTAAGCTATTGATAAAAAAAAATTCAAAAGTTAGCAAAAACATACATCAAGTATCCCAAAAGCACGTGGGAAAATGTGCTATGGTCTGACAAAACCAAGATTGAACTTCATAATTCCAAAAGGTAGGAGAATCACTTGAAATACTGGGATTTTTCAAAATGTGTTGCTGGACAGAATATCTTGTACATTGCACATGTTTTCTAGCACTGTTCTGTTTGTTTTTTTGTATGCATCTTGCACTGTTTGAAATAAATTGTTCAGATTAAATTCAGTTCATTGTCATTTGTGATCTGAGCAAATGTATTATAAAGGATTATTATAAATAAAACCTAATAAAATTGATGAAATGTTTGAGATTGAAAAAAATATCACAATGTTGGTAGCAAATCGAGGCAACAAAACCCACTGATAACTAGCTATATTGTATGTAACAAATCACCTCCAGTCAACATGCCTGTGGTTTTAGCTAGATGAATGACTACCTTCACACAATCAGCATATTGTGATAAAAAATCCCTTCCGGGTCACGAAAATAAGGAATTTTTCAAAATAAAAGAGACCAACATATTACTTGAAAACCGACATAAATAGTACCTCTCTAGAAAACGTACCTCTCAAAACATTGAAAAAAATTCATGTTAGACCATTTTAAAGAGTAAATTAAATAAACAATGGGTATTAAAACACGTTCCAGGGGCAACATTCAGAAAATGCCAATGACTGAATATGGAATAGATATTGCCTCACTGCTCATAAACTATTAAATATTCCACAGAGAAAGCAATAAAGGAACTATTCAAGAGAGTGTGTAGAGTAATACAAGCCTGTCAAACGATGGGGAATGGTGTGCTACATCTAGCAACACAATATTTTCCACACCCTCTTTTTCCACAATGTAACTCAATGGATATGAAATACATATTGCCCTATAGAGAAAAAACTATTCCGTATGCCGCAGTGAATGTATTGTAGGAAATGTTCAGTAGAGTCTTTAGAGTGATTATATGCAAATAAATCAAGGGGCACTGAGTATTTGCAATTGTTGTTGGTTTTTTTCTCCACCCATTTCAGTGGCCACAATGGAATTCAGTAGATTTGAAATACATATTGCCATATAGAAAAACAATTTGAGCGAAAATCTGCAGAAAAATCAAGAGGCACTGTGCAAATGTTGGAATGTAATTCCAATAATAGTAATAAGATGCAATGAAAGCAGCAGCTGATTATAGATACTTATATAGCGTGTTTAAGTTTCAAAGTTGCGACACCCCCGCCCATTTCCTCACAGTGGTTTGATCCACTGCCCCTCAGCCCTGATACAGCGGCACGTATGGTATGTATTTGGGAATCGGAAAGTCTGTCACTGGATTTCAGTGAGTTGTTCTAACAAAGCATATGTTTGACATTTCTTTGCTTCTACTACTCTATACTATAAAATACATTTCTAAAGGTCACCAGTCTTGATTTTCTCGGCATTGAACTACAGTAATTTATTTTTTAATGCATTGAATTACAATCATTTATTATACATTTTGTTACGTTAGCTAGCGTTTAGCTGACATTTGCTAGCAAGCTACAGTAACATCACCTTCAAACTTGATGCCAGATAAATTGGCAATTTGGAAGATACAGAAAAATTGTAGCCTGGGATTGGTGTCTGTGGACGTGGTGGGCACGTGGTGTGTTGTGTGTGTATTTACTTGCTAACAAACCTTGCACGCCCGCGTGAGTGAATGTCTATGGATAAAAAATCCTCACATGTTAAGAAATACTCTCTGGTTTTGGGCTCAACAGGTGATTCAATCTGAACTATGGAGACAGTAAATATAATATATAAAAATATGGTCATACAATTGGAATATCATCATAAAGTTTCATGTCATCATAAAGGGTGCCATGTCATCTGCTGGTGTTGGTCCACTGTGTTTTCTGAGTGCAGATTTCATTTTCCAACTGGACTTGACAACTGCAGACAGTGCCAAAGCTACTAGTACCTGGTTTAAGGATCATGGTACTCCTGTTCTTAATTGGCCAGCAAACTCGCCTTACTTAAAACCTATAAAAGATCTATGGGGTATTGTGAAGAGGAAGATGCGATATGACAAACCCAACAATGCAGAAGAGCTGAAGGCCACTATCAGAGCAACCTGGGCTCTCATAACACCTGAGCAGTGCCACAGACTGATTGACTCCATGCCACACCGCATTGTTGCAGTAATTCAGGCAAAAGGGGCCCCAACTAAACATTGAGTTCTGTACATGTTCATACATTCCATGTTCATACTTTTCAGTTGGCCAACATTCTAAAAATCCTTTTTTGTTTTAGTCTTAAGTAATAGTAAAATTTTCTGAGATACTGAGTTTGGGGTCTTCATTAGTTGTCAATTATAATCATCAAAATTAAAAGGAATGGACACTTGAAATATATCAGTCTGTGTGGAATGACTGTATACATTATGCAAGTTTCACTTTTTGAATGGAATTACTGATATTAGTCAACTTTTTGATGATATTCTAATGATGTGACCAGCACCTGTATATAGCAGCGCCAACACTCACCTTCAGAGTCCACAGCCTGTCTCAGTTCGTGAATCTTCTTCTCTCTCCTGAATTCTTTTCTGGGATTTCTGAAATTTCTCTCCAACATGTTTCTGCAGAGACATACATGTTAAGAAAGGTCAAGAGACATTTTCCTACCAGATCTTGAAAATGTTAAATGTAATGAAATATTGTGTGGCCAATCAACTCAATGGAATTTCATGTATTCTTTGGAGACAAGTTGAGTTAGGACCGACAGATAATTAGGGGAGCAGGAACTGGCACAAGCATGCTAATATGACCAACAGCAAATTTAGATGGTGGGAGGAACCTGATCATTTACGAGACAGGCGTGAAATCTGATATTGTGATAGGAGCGATCCAGCATCAGTTGATGTATCACGGGCTAATTACCACTCTGGTTTCCTGGCTGAACTGGCTTTGCTAATTTAACAACAAAAATTCTGCTTTCATTTGTTAACAGGATGTGAAAAAAAAATATAAGAAGAGAGGCACACTAGAGGAAAGATTTGTACAATTCATTTATTCTCCACATTGCATTGAATACATAAAAAATACATAATAATGTGCCAGCATGACAGTGACACACATTGTAGCCAAGACAACAAAAGTAGAAGAGTCGCTCAGAATTATACGTTGATCTAAAACATGTGAGTTTATTTTAATTTTGCTTCATGGCATGAGATGTCTTCTAGACATTCATCTTGAATGCTTTGTTAAGAACGATGGAGGCCATTGTTTTCTTGAGGACCATCAATGCTCAGAATGTATGATAGGAAACAAATTTCCACAGCATGTTACACAACGCATCTTCCAGGAATTATCTGTACTTTGAAACCAACCTGCTGACTAGTAATCAGCGTGGAGTGTATCTTCCATAATACAGTCCCCCCAGTTCCATAATACAGTATTGGAACGGTAAGGCAAATTCCTTTGTTTTTGCTGCTCACTGAAGATATTTGTGTTTTCAAGATCAAAAGATGAATATGAGACTTTCAGAATTTCAGCCTTCATTTCCTGGTATTCACATCTAGATGTGTATAAAAACTCAGGACATACCACCCTTTGTTTGAACCCACCTATTTTTCAAGTGAGCACCTGTTTGTTCCTTTTTCTGTTCGAAGCAAGTTGCATTCACTGGCACTGCTAGAACGACCCAGAACTGTTAACTAATAAATATATGCATCGACCCAGAAATCAAGACTTCGCAACATTCTTCTCAAACCCTGAGTTTCCTTGATGTGCCAAACAACTCATTATTTTAATGTGGAAAATGTGGTGGGGTCTAAATACTTTCCAAATGTACTGTATATATAGCTGCCCCAATACTCACCTTCAGAGAGTACAAAGTCTGTCTCAGCTCCTGAATCTTCTTCTCTCTCTCCTGGATTCTCTTCTGGGTTTTCTGATGTTTCTTTCCTAACTGTTTCTGCAGTGACATACATGTTGAGGAACGTAAAGAGATATTTACCTACAGGATCTTGAAAATGTTTCAATTTGTATATATGGTGTGGCCCTATTTCACTGGATCTGTATTAATCAAGTTAGATTATTTGAAAATGTCAAGAATAAGTTGTCAACAAAAATAGCTGATTTTATCAATTAAACAGGGTCTATGTGAGACACAGCATAAACTAAACAGAACCATTGTAAACATTTAAAATGGCTGTGGCTACACCAGTGGAAAGATGTACAACAAAATTTTTCAGCACTTAACATTGAAGATATAAAAAAGATTGTGAAGAGGACCCAAAATATCATGTTATCCTTTAGTATTCACCACTCAGACAGTGGACCAATGGTAGAGGATGAGTAACAAATAAAAGGCACCAGTATTTCTGTTGTTTAACGTCTATTACAACGCAACTCTCAGCCTCAATGTCAGTAACGTACCGCCCCTCAAACATCCAAATAAAGCCATTTCCCAACCACTTTTCCCTCATAAATCTGTTTTTTGGGGGTGGTCATGTCTGGGTAATTTTTGACGTCATGATCGGGCGGGGAAGGAAAAGGAACCACATTTAGGGCAATAACGTGACTGTCAATGGATTCAAGCGCCTCATGAGATTTTATTCAATTTATTAAAGAATTAATACAAAAACATTGCAGGGGTTGCTACAAGTTTTTCAATTGCAATACAGGAATACACCCCTGTGGCTGAAATCTCAGGCAGTGCCTAACTTGCTCCTCTGACTGGGCAAAACGATGAAGTCCATGCTATAATTGAAACGATTGTGCCTGAACAGTCATATGAGGTCAAGGATTTCTCCCCACCAGAATCCCCAGGTTTTAACAGACAGGGTTGGGGGCCGAGACAATGTAGGAGGGAGGGAGGATGGGAGAGGCTGGTACTTTTCTCAGGCCACGTGTCACCCAAAATATTAGTTTGGGATTTGTAGTCAGACAGCGGAGCCCAAGTTTTTCTTCGATGTACCTACAGGCACTGCAAAAACCTGTCATCTACAGAGAATGTGTTCTGTAGAGAAGTTGTGAATGTGGGAGAGAACATTGTGGAGCCGTTGTATCCTGCCTGACTATATTTGAACATTTACTAGGCAACATTTTTAATCAATAGCACATCTCCACAATAGAGCACCTGTTTTAATACTATAATTTGATTTTGTACTCAAACCCTCAAAAATAATACATTTGCAACAAAATATGTTTCAAAATATGTGTTTCACTATAATTACTGCCAATACATTGTGTCTCGGTTGAAAAAGGGTTTTTGTAAAAGTGTTTCTTTAAAGCTAATTGATATAAGATTTTCAGTGGTCTTTTAACATTTCCTATTTCTCGTATAGTCTCTATATTTTACATTCTAAAACAGTATGCATACCTAACTGCTATTACAATAAATAATACAATATGTTTTCTTAATCTACAATTCGTTACCACTAATTGACGGACTGAAAAATTATATACATAGTTGTTAGTTGCATCCCTACAGTAAAATATTGATTGTTTATGTAGTATACTTTCAAATATTTGGGCTGTTTTTACTTATCTGGTTATAAAACTTTAAAAGAAAATATATTTTTTTAAAGTTAATAATATAACTACAGAATTAATGAATTAATCTATAAGGACGAATAACTGAAGTTCCCATTTTACCTGTTTTTCTGTCCTTTCTGCTGCAGCTGAGACTGTATCATGGCCTTTATGTTTATCGATTATACACAGCAGACAGATACACTGCTGATCAGTACGACAGTAAACCTCCAGTAGTTTGTCGTGATGAGAGCAGATCTTCTCCTGTAGTTGTTTGGAGGCTTGGACCAACTTGTGCTTTATAAAAGCAGGAGATTCATAGTGAGGCTGAACGTGAGTCTCACAGTAAGAGGCCAGACACACCAGACAGGACTTGACAGCTTTGAGTTTTCTCCCAGTGCAGAAATCACACTCCACATCTCCAGGTCCAGCATAATAATGATCAGGAGGAGCAGCTTGGAGTCTTGTCTTTAGATTCTCGACCAATTCAACCAGAATTGTGCTCCTGTTTAGAACAGGCCTTTGGATGAAGGTCTGTCTGCACTGGGGGCAGCTGTAGATTCCCTTGTCATCTTCCTGATCCAAACATCGCTTAATGCAGCTCATACAGTAACTGTGTCCACAGGGAATAGTAACTGGATCTTTCAGTAGATCTAAACAGATTGAACAACTGACTGAGCTTACAGCCTCTGCCATTTTTCACACACATACAAACAGAGAAATAATGACAGAGATTAGTTTCATTTTCCTTTAGCTGTTTTTTCTCTAAGAGGAGTGGCGTGTTTTCTGAGACTTCCTGGTTCTATGTTGAACTCTATTGATATCAGATATTAGGTCTGGCCAGTAGAGGGCAGAAGTTATCTATCACAGACAGTAAATACGTACTCTTAATTCTCTGTGATTCTTAATTCCAGATCAATAAGCAGAACAGCAAAAGTGAATGCAGAAAGGGCATGTAGAACAAACAGAGCTCTCACAACTTTACTACCATTTTCTGTGTATTACAAGAATGTGTGTGAAAGGACCTTGAATTGTTCACATTGACCTGAGTAAGGTAAGACATAACTACAATCCTTACAACATCATAGACTGTTCATCACTATTTACCTGATAAAAATACCAGATTAGCTAAATCAAGAGTAATTATGAATCCAGTTTTGATGCCAGCATTAAAATAGATGAAAAAGGCCTTATTCTATGGATTTCACATTACTGAGAATATAAATGTGTTTGGGTTGGAAGAGATGGATATATATACATCAAAATGTAAAATAAACCAAATACCTTAATTATAAGTATTTGAAAATAACCTACAAAATACAGCAGCCACACAATGTATCAAAATAAACTACTGCATTTTGTATTTAATAACTACAAGTTAATTCAGGCATGAAATAACTTGTAAACCCATCTTTTGAAATATTTGTTATATCCCCTCACCAGTACACTTTACTTGATTAAGTAGACAATGTTTGATAGCAACAGCTTTTCTCTGCCTAACGGGTCATGTCATAAATCTAACATATGCAACCAGTTAACAGATCAAATATTCACACATCCCTGTGATCACCTAGATGGTCAGTTTTAAAGTAACCAAAAGTTTAACAGTTTGCTGATTACTCATAATTGTATCCTAATTGAGTTAGTTGGTGTTTGGTAATGAAGGGCCTACTTTGCAACACTGACTCAATGACAAACAAGTAATTCATAAGAGGACAACTAATGGCACTGTTTTGCCGGACCATGTAAGTAAAGCCAGCCAAGAAGAGTGACTGATTGACTGACTTTGACTAACTGACTGAGGCCACCTTGATAAATAGCGTAGTGGTTATAGAAGTGGACCTGTAAAATATAGGTCCTGCGTTCTTATCTTCTCACAGCAAAGCAAAGAATGCATAATGAATTATTTCGTATAAACAAAAACATTGCTCGCTAAAACCTTCATTATTTACATTATAGTAAGCCTGAAATAAATCAGTTCATGGTTATATTGCAACTGTTTCTGGTGGATTTTTAAAAATAATCATCTGTTTATGCGTTTTGAGTCAGGATAGATAAACACGTGCTAACCACAACATACAGAAGTGACGTTATAGTAAGCCTTAACTAAAACTGTATATGGTTATATTGCGACTGTTTCTGGCATGGGAAAGTTCATCTTCAGTCTCACTAGAAATCGCTAAATAATTATGATTATTCCTAGGAAGTTGGTAGATAATTGTAAGCCTATTACTGGAAAATAAGCTGTTAAAACGGCCAGTGGCAAAAGCTGTACGCTATGGTGGAGGTAAACATACTTAGAAACACGAGTTTAACACAATGCTCAATAGTATCTAGTGACTGCTGTTGTGGCAATTTCTTAACTAATGTATGTTGGAAGATATGTTTGCTTATCTATTGCATGGTATGTAACTCTTGTCTTTGGTCTTGACATACATCTGTATAATGTCCCAGGATCACTTGGTACTCTGACCATCTACTCAACTGACTAAACCAATAAGGGTATCTGTCCATTGTTCCTTAGGAATGTGGTTGTTGGGGGAAGGTAGGGGCAATTGGCCCTTTAGGTAAACACAACAGTAACATTATGGCAGGAAGGATAAGATTGGGGACAACCCTCCCTTTGGGTAAAAACTATGTGACCTAAGATTGATGGGTAGCATCATACCACACCCCATTAACTGTTATAAATACTGACTGTTGTTGTCATTTCCTTTAGAGGCCCCTCGAATCATTATTCTGTAAGCGTTTGACACGTCTCTCTATTTGCAAATAAACTGCTAATTGTGCCAAGATAATTTTTTCTCTGTTCTTACTCCATTAAGAGTGTCTATCGATGAAATTTCCATTGCTATTTCAGACCTCGTCCTTTAGTTACTTAACCTGGTATCTCGAACACATATGCTAGCGGGTCAACCGTGCACAGCCAGAGACTGGGTCTCTGGAGCTTAAATCCTCCCCCCGATCGTAGGTTAGCTACTAGAGGGGTGACAGCAAAGGCGTCCGGCTGACATGATATTCGGGATTCATCAGTACATGTACCCGGGCTGACATTTGAAACTCAGAAGGTAAGGGCACAATTCGGTTGCGGTTAGACCGCGAGAAAATACCTACAGTTAAGGTTAGACCTTTTAAACTCTGTAGTAAAGGTTGGACCTTTCAAAATCTACAGTTAAGTTTGGACTTTTTAAACTCTAGTAAAGGTTGGACCTTTCAAAATCTGCAGTTAAGGTTGGACCTTATGGTAAACTGTTAACAGTATGGTGGTTCGACCACTGTATAAGACACCGGTGCATGAAATACCTCGCGAAAGGGCTGACGAGCTTATTAATGCATGCTGGGCATGGTTAAACGAGGTACCAGGGTGACTGATGGTGGCATGACGACCCCATGGTGATCGCTCTGGATCCGGCGTTTTCACCACGCTTAGGTTTACTGGGTTTTCATATGGGTAAGTGCGGCAGTACATCTTTGCCGGTCTCGCATTTACGATGGACCGGCAAAGATTATGTTTGACGTGTATAGTGTCTGGACATGTGAACAATGTATCTTTGGCAGTTATTAGGTTTTCCGGTAAATGACGTTTTCATTTGGTGACGGATGGTGGCCTACCAGCTAGATTGGAGGTATGTGGCCGAGGTAACTTATGGGAGTTGCGGAAGGTATATTGTAAAGTGGTTTGGAAAGCATGGGCTACAGTGTGTATAAAGTGGTGGCTGATGGAAGTTTTATAAAAGTTTGTGTGGGGTTTATTGATCTCGGTGTTGTAGTCCGTTTTGCTCAGTTTGGGTGGATCGTCCCTCTGACCGCCCCCACCCTCCCACGGTGTTCCGCCAGGTCGATCGCTGGGATACCTTGGTGTTTTGCATTGTCCTACCCTGCCCGGCGATGCAGTATCACTGGAGGACTTTCCCTACACTCGACGTAGCCAACCCCGATGGTGACCAAGATACCCCCCAACACATTTTGCTCCACGTTGGACGTGTTGAGTGAGTCTACGTGGGTCAAGAAATGACTCGTAAAGGGGAGAAAAACACACCAGTCGGCCCAGGCAGTGTTTACAGCGGTTAAGACCAAAGAAGACTACAGATCCGGGATTGGGAAAGAGACTATGCTAACCACTACATTTTAAGTTTATGAAGTTACTTATAGACATTTGACTGGACATTTGGTTAGGGAAGGTTACCGTGGGTATCAAGACCATAGCTGTTTATGTAGTGTTCCCGCAAGAATAGAGACAGTTCCGGCTACCTCTGGCATCGCCGTGAGCGACCCAGCGGGAACAGGCAGGAACGCTGACTGCCTGAGGAAGGGATGCTGACGGTCAGACCAAAGAGCATCAGCCGGTGAGATCATTCCTTAACACAATCTAGTTTTTCCCCTCTGTCACATTTAGACAATTCAGGATGTATACCTTTTCATAGGATTTAGTACAATAGGTGGAGGATAGAGTGATTTTTTGGGGGTATTTCGTTTTAGCTAATGTAGTTAAGAAACTGCCATTGTTCCGTGTCCTGATAGCACTAGTAACACTCCCATGCAGTCAACCTATTCTGTGGCGATTCGTTCAGGGTAAGCAGTTAGACTATGGCATTTGGACTGCGGGATGGAGTGCAAATTGTTCCTGCAAAACGGCCAAGTTTTTGGACAACTTGTGGCTTTGAGAATAGTTGAGTAAATGCAGCAGTGAAGGTTTGACCTCATGTCCATGGTCTGTATGCGGTCATGGCCCGAGTACCGGGCATTTGTAAATGTCTGGTTGTGGCCAACCTAGTAATACCTTTTGGTATTCACTGTGCACGAGGGATCTGATTGGCTGCATTTTGTATTCCTTTGTGGAATATTTGATCTCGTTCATTGCGATTGTTTTGATCTGGACATTTTTTTGAATTCACCAAATTTTGCTTTGTTTGGTGTACACTTGGATGAACGCATTCATTGCGTCGTTACTGTGATTATTTGGCGAGGCCCACTCTTTCGGCCTTTGCCACAGTGCCAACTTTGCGAAATAGAATTTGCCTTGCGGGTGGCTGGTACTGGTGGAGGTGTTCACCTGATACTTTAGGATTCAATACAAGAATAATGTCCTAACTATAATCCAAGTGATAAATTGGTAATTAGTACAATTATGCTTTCCTACTTGGGTTATATATGGTCTTGCAGTTTTTTATACATAAAGTTGAAATATTGTGTTTCCTCCCTCCTTATATGTTGTATAAGTGGTCGAATGCAGAATACACATAGGGATGGTCTTTAACGTTTAGAAAACACGCTGTGTCCCATGAAGACTAGATTTACATCCAATATAGTCATAGCCTGCAACAGAGTAAAGTAGCCAAATGCGTTTGGTTCCCCAAATAGCCAAAGCCCGTAAAATTTGATGTCCTGTATAAAATGTTTAATTGGGTTTGGCTAAGTAATTTAGTTTCACTTTGTTTTTGTTTACCTATGATAACTGAGATAATACTGGTGCACTAAAACTAGTGCCTGATACTCATTAATGGAGTTTAACTTTTGAAATGGTACATTGTTGCATGGACAAATGGGGTAGATTGCTGGGATTTAGAGGTTTAGATAGAAGTATCCTGGGGAATACTACCTGATTTTACCTTGATTTTGATAATACCATACATCAGTTTTTCTGTTGACATCTTCCTGAGAGTTTTTCCTTATATTCCGACCTGCTGTTACTGTGTTGATAAGATAAGCGATTATTTTGGCCAACAGCGACGATATTGGATGAGTAGGTTCATAACTTTGAACCATCAGTTAATGTGGGATGTCGGCTAAGTTGAAAGCACGATGTCTCTTACTACAGCTAGTTTGAGGACCATGTCAGATGTTTTTGTGTGTAAACTTGCATTTCATTGACATTTTATACAACTCATTGGGCCTTCGGGGCCTACAAGCAGTGGGTACAGTCCTGAGCAGCAGGAAGGGGGACAGACGCCCTGGGATGGCCTCTACCAAGTAGCCTATTGGTACGGGTTAAATTTGAGTCTTCAGACTGGTCTCATCTGTGGTAATTTCCCCAACATGAGTATATTTTGTTTTGGTATAATCAAATGTTAGGTGCAAGCTGAATATATTTTCCTCTGAATAGCTTTCATATTGGAATGTATGGTTTTACAACCAACTTGTTGTGAGGGTAGAGACCTGAAGTCATCCCCCGTTGTTAATGAGTGGAACTATCTTGAAGTAAGTGCATGGAGTATGCATTTAGGTTCAGATTTTGGTTTTGTCTGACGGCTGATATTTAGAACCGTATCGGTCATCACGACAGATTGCATCAAAGTTGGAGAAATTCCCTAAAACATTAGGAGGTTCATTAAGACATGATGTTATTGTTGTCCCGATCTAGTTTGGCGATTACCTGTGGGTGTTGCTTCTTTGAGTAAGACAACTTTGTCAAAGGGTTATGTGGATTATGATTCCTTCACACGAGTGACCGTGTGGCACATTTGTTTTTTTTATTGGTTTGTGGATATTTTTATCATTTTCAATTGTGTTTTTGAGTATATTCCGTTTGCGACTCCTTGCTGAATGAATAATTGATTCGTACTTGCTCTCGGTTTTCTTCATGTCCGCCCTGTAATGGTTCTGCTTTCACGTATGATGTCATTTTCTATTGACTGACGTGAAAGCAAGGGGGAATGTATGAAATGATTATCTATGGTAAAAAATAGTTTAAATTAAATAGGCACTTAAAAGAGTTACACGAAGGATTGGGTTTTCCTGTATGCTTAGTTAAATTAGAAATAGTTATATCAGAAAATCTGTTATGGCCCTTAGTATTTAGTTACAGTGTTTGTCTAATTTGGATTTTTGAAAACTGTTTTGTTTGATGTAACACCTAACATGGTTATGGTTGAGTAGAATACATCTTACATTTTGATTTCGTTTAGCTGAGAAATAACTAATTTGATGGGATGAATAGTGACTATGAGAATGTGACTGTTCATTGTGTTTGTTTGATATTTGATTAGAAGTAACCATGTTAATCTCATGCATTATGGAATAAGTAGGTAAAAAGGTGCAGGGAGCACATTTTGTTATTCCTTACATGGGTACTACGTTTTGCTATGTTTTAATTGAAACTGAGAAAGCAATTTTGCATCAAGTTCTATTCTAGAAAACCAAGTTGAGAAGTTTTGGAGGAGAAACAGATTTACTGGTGACATTATCACATTTTTTTTCTTATTAGGCTACACTGAATACTTTGTTTTTATTATTCTGTTTTGGATTGGTTATGAGCATCAGCTACAGTGGGTCAAAAAATATTTAGTCAGCCACCAATTGTGCAAGTTCTCCCAATCAAAAAGATGAGAGAGGCCTGTAATTTTTATCATAGGCACCCTTCAACTATGAGAGACAAAATGAGAAAAAAAATCCAGAAAATCACACTGTAGAATTTTTTATGACTTTATATGTGTCATATGTGACTAAATACTTTTTTCCCCCACTGTATATGTGACTGGCCTGCAGTGGGGAAAAAACCTGGTCTGCAGGTTCGAAACACTGCGTGCCCATTGTTGCTGTATATTTGGACATACATTCTCAAAATGTATTAAATACATTAAAATATATATATATTTAATTAGCCAATTTCAAACATTTTCACATATATTTACCAAATGTATTCATTAATATATATTCCAAATGTGTTCGGAAATATATTATCCATACGGGGGAAAACAACAGTATGTTTTGTTATTAAATATTCCCTTTCAAATAAGCCACCACCATATCTTTTAGAGTGGTATCGAGGTTAAATCCTTCTTTCTATTATTTAAATAATGCCATGTACCAAATCTTTGTTAGACAAGATGCAAATCATGAAACTCGACTTGTGTGACAGACCAGACATTCTGTCAAAGAAATCCGATGTTATTACTTTTTTCTTCACCAGAAGGCATGAAAGGTAGCCAAAACTTTCTAGTAAACAATTGGGAGAAGACTATGATCTGTCATTTGTAAAATAAATAAATCGTTAATAAAATGTTATTGAACAAAATAGTTGGGTGGCCAATAATGGGGGGGGTTGTATTTATTTTCCACGTTGCTAACCAACTAGCGGAAAATATAAAAATGTCTAATGCATTTTAGAAATGCTTAGTAATCACTAAAGTTCAACAAATTGATCAAATGATTACTCAGTACAAGAGTATATTTCAAAACTGCTGTTGACTACACCGATAATAGTGGGTTTTATGCTAACAAGCTGGCAAGCTATCCATTATTAACAGGTTGGGAAATATTTGATGGGGTGACTTTAGGAGAAGTTTTCCACAACACACTTCAACTTGATTTGGCAATTTAACGTTACATTTGCAACTACAGTAGTTAACTAATGTTAAGTTATTAAAACCGCATATTATGTTATTGGCAAAGAACATTTACCTCAAAACTAGGGTCCATTGTAGTAGCACCGCTAAAAGTTGTCTTAATACATCCATGGAAAATAAGACGAAGGAGCTATCTTGATTCTGATTGCATAAAAGACTTGAGACATCTTTCTTTAGTGTATGGAAAATTGTACTGTCTACTTGAACCTCCCTCCCAGCTCCATAGACCTGGACACCTGTCAATATACATGTCCTCCCTTATTCCGTCCCTACTGACCCCGTCACCTGGGAGAGACCTAGCTGTGCTCCTGAAAGTGGCCTCCCTACCATCCATGTGTTGAGACTGTCAGTCCAGCTCCCCACAACTACAGACCACTCCTCCTTCCCAAGGAGTGTCAGACACTGATTGAACCACTGTCATAACTCACAGGCTCTGAGGACACAGTTACAATCCAGTCTAAAAATCATGCAGTCCAGTCTAAAGGTCTCTCTATTATTCAAATAATTTACTATTAATTTCATCATTTGGGTGACTACAAGGTCAGATAAAGGCCATTGTGAGTTCTATAATAGAACTAGAAGTATTTCAGGATCACCTCTTTATACATATCTTTACCATTATTTGATCAGGCACATGATTTGAGAATAAATTCTTACAATCACAACCACCAGACACATTTTGAGACACCACTGAACTACAACAGAGAACAATTGAAAACAAAACAGCGGCATAAATGGTAACAACATAGACCTGGTAGCAGACAATATAAAACAATACAACAGGAGACCGACATGTTTGAAAAAAAGACAAAGACGACAACATGGCCTAACTTAAATCAACAGGCTCATCACATGAAACAGTTACAGGCCTCAGTAAATGTGTAAGTGATTCAGTCTGTAAAATGCCAACGGTGTCAAAAGAAATGATTGAATGTATTTTGTGGTTGATTCTAATCGATCTTAACTGAATGTGTCTAGCAGAATGAGTGATGTATGAGGAGGAGGGGTGTAGCAGATCTCAGATGGGGAGTGAGGCCTAAGGTTATTTGTAAATAAGCATTAATCAGTGTATCTTGCATCTGGTATACAGTTATAGCGCTGTAGAGAGTGCAGATATCTTAGGTCACTGTGAACAATTCCTGTCACAGTGTTATTATTCAGAGAAAATTACAGTTAAGACTGGAGATCTCTATTTGTTTGACCTGCACAATCTTTCTACATTAACTGCTTGTCACTTCTGCTGTTCTGCTTATTGTTCTCTCATTTTATTTATTTTGAATACCTCTATTTTACATTGAAGGGTACCCACAATATTTAGGTTTGAACCATTTACAGACCTCCATGATATTCTGCACATTTTATTGTTGATTTTGCTGAACTACTCCCTGTTATATCAGTTGATTATAACTTGTTTATTATTACAGAGGATTTTACATTCACATAGATAACACTATGGAAATTAATTAACTTTTTGAACTACTGGACACTTTTGATCTCACTCAACATGTAAATGTGACCACACTCGATCTCTAAAGGTCTCAATATTTCCTTTATCATGTTTAAAGACTTAGTCCTGTCGGACCATTTCTGTGCCTTTTCTTATCACGTATCACCCGGAATGTTCCAGTAAACTTTGTTTCTGTTAAGAACAGGTACATTAATGAAAGTACCAATGCTCAGTTAATGGAAGCCATAGCTATCTCTCCAACAATAAGTGCTGAGTCAGTTGATGTACTCCTGGATAGTTTTAATGCTAAAATATGAAATGTCATTGATTGTGTTGCACCGGTAAAGAAAACTATGAGTAAACATTAAACACCATGATGGTAAGTACCATGAAAAGAGAACGTAATAAAGTGTAATGTGAGTGGAGGAAAACTAAACTTCAAATCCACCATGACATCTATAAACAAAGTGTCACGTCCTGGCTATGCCACTAGCCATCTTTGTGCTGGCTGGGGCCATAGTCAGGACGTGGCCAATAGAGGTGCCTCTAGCCACCTCTATGCACTTGGGTCTCCACAATTGGAGGCAGGTGTTGTGTATTGCCTCCAATTGGGGAACCTATTTAAGTTGACTGTTTTGAGCACATGGGTGTGGTTTATTTTGGTTAGCAGCTGTAGGCTACACAACCCAGTCAAATTGTCTGCTTTGAGTTTGTATGTTTGTTTTCTTTCTTTCTTTATTAAACCATGGATTATTACCTCCATACCGTCTCTGCGCCTGTGTCCTTCCAGCAACATGACAGAATAAACCACCTAAAGGACCAAGGAAGACGGAAGGCCAAAAGGCAGCCCCAAGATTTCTTTTGGGGGGTGCTAGATGGCGCATGCAGGACGCCCTGCAAATGGCCTGCAGGGCGTGGGAGCGCGCTCGGGAACTCCTGGCCCAGAAGCGGCGGCCAGCGCCCCACGCTGCCCAGAAGCGGCAGCCAGCGCTCCGCGCTGCCCAGAAGCGGCGGCCAGCGCCCCGCGCTGCCCAGAAGCGGCGGCCAGCGCCCCGCGCTGCCCAGAAGCGGCGGCC
>JACXGJ010012780.1:0-17346 GCA_016801105.1 Esox niger
ATATATAGGTTTTGTCATTATATACATATATCTCCTAACCGTGGATGACTGAAGATTAATTTATTGTATTTTACAAAACACTTGTCCGTACCTATTATGTGATCAGGTGCCTGTTTGTGCTAAAATAGCCTGGTAATAATGTTATTATGATATCAATTAGGAACGGCCTTTGTTAAGGGACAGAAAAACAGACTTTCACCTTGCCCCCTTGGGAAATCACCTTTCTTTACCGACTCAAATCACCAGGATAACCTGTTGCACCAAAACCTAAGCATGCATTCAAGCCTGTTTTGGTGCATGCATAGATAAGTACTTTGGACGAGTTTTTCTCGTTGTTTTGCCATTATTTTGAAGAAAAAATATTAGTTCTATATAAAGAAACAACACTACACATGCGTCTTGTTATGATTTTTAAGGGGTTTTTATTGACATTGAAAGACAACTGCAATTTAATTTTGGAGCTGTTGCACATCTTTATAACATAGTAGTGCTCTAGTGGTACTCTCTGCCGAGAGCGGACACAACCACACATGAACTGAATGAAGCACAAAAACGTTCACTTGCTTGTTCCATTTTTGACCCCCGGCAATATTCACACATTTACCACCTCAAAAGTAGCAATTTCTTCAGGTGTGCGGACTGCGGAGTACAGATTGGCAGAAGAGATTCAACTAGGAAACAGGTATGGTTGTGCTCAATGATTTGCATACCTTTAGAGAATTTGTCATTTACAGCTCTGGAAAAAAATTAGAGGCCACACCTAATTTTTCATGAATCAGCATCACTACCTGTATGGCAGCAATTCCATTCCAGTTTCTGTTAAATTCCAACACAGGCACATCTCATTTTTATTAATGAGGTACGGATTAGGGGATAATGAACAAAGGCAAGGCTGAAATCATGCAAACTGGGCAACTGGTAAAGAAAGATTTAGACCTAATGATTAGTATTAGCAACGTAATTATTCGGCTAATATCGTTGTGGCGTTGTCAACCTATTTGCAAGGAAAATAGTACATTTAATAAAAATGTTAGCCTTTTTGTATCACCCAATATATGGCGATTGTCACAAGGCTGGTGGTAGGACACAGGTGCAGAGACGTGGTGGTGGTAATAATTCATAGTTTTATTAAAAATAAAGAAAACCAAAATGAAAGCATCTTACTGTGACTGGGTATTGGCTAAACAGCAACTACAAACGATAATGGTCCACACAGAGTGTTGTCAAACATTCACATAAATGGGTTCCCCAATTGGAGGCAACGATCTACACCTGCCTCCAATTGGGGAGACCAAACTTAAATAGAGATGCCTAGAGGCACCTCTTTCTGTCCTGTCCTGACTATGGCCCCAGCTCAGTGCAGAAATGGCTAGGGGCATAGCCAGGGTGTGACAGTACCCCCCCCCCCCCCAAGGCGCGGGCTCCAGAACGCAAGACTGGAGGCAACCTAGGGGGGGGCGGGCGGTCCAAAGGCGCTGACTTAGGCGGAGGCTCAGCACCTGGAGCGGCTGGGACGGGCCGGGGAGGCGGTGGAGCTGCCGGGACGGGAGTGGGACTTGCTGCAACTCCTGAGCAGCAGGGGGCACTGGCTGCAACTCCTGGGCAGTTCCCTGAAGCGCTCCCACGCCCTGAAGGCCACTTGCAGGGCGTCACTCATGCCCCCTTCTAGCACCCCCCTTCGGGCTACAGGGGGAAGCCTTCACCTTGCAGCTGGCACTGGGAGTGGAGCAGGCGTTGGTTGCTCAAGACTGACTGGGGGCTCTGCCACTGGTGGTGAGAACAGATATGGCAGGTCATGAAAGCCCCACCAGTCCTCACACCTACCGACAGCCGGGAGGTTTTCTACACATGTTTATGTGCACAGGGAAGGAAATCATCATGTCCATAAGCAATTACACAGTTATACTGTCGATAAAGTGGCTGAAACCAGTGCACTGCTTAGATGGCACACAGTTATAGATAAAGTGGCTGAAACCAGTGCACTGCTTAGATGGCACACAGTTATAGATAAAGTGGCTGAAACCAGTGCACTGCTTAAACCCCACAGTTATAGATAAATTGGCTGAAACAAGTGCACTGCTTAGATGGCACACAGTTATAGATAATGTGGCTGAAACCAGTGCACTGCTTGGACGGCAACTGCTGCTGTTGGTGCTATTCGCAATGTAACTGTAAACAGTACTTTGAATTGAACTGTAAACATTAGTTCAGTATGCCTCTGTGGAAGAGTGGGACACATTTCAAATGCTTTCTTTCTTTCGGCTTATGTTAATTTATCCACCTATCATTGTGGAATAGTGGAATATGTTTTATTAACTTCTAAGCTTAAGTGAATTATTATTTAACCTTTACATTATTTGTTGAACCATGGCATTAATGAAAACTACAGGATAGTAAGAGTAAACATGCTCCAAAAGTAACCTGTTATCATTCGGTGTCTGTTGAGTGTGCCCACTGTGGATGTATGGTTGAGGAAAAAAATTAGCACAGAACTGCTCACTGTAACCCCTAATTGGGCGTGTATGCGTGTGATAGACAGCAACAACAGAGGGCGCTATATGAATAACAAATGTTGCCTTAGTTCGTGGTGTCTATAGGGTTGCCATTTCTGAAAAAAACTCTACCTTACAATATTTGACCTAAATTGGGATTTTTTATTTTAATTTATTCATTTACTGTTTCATTGGTTGTTTTGTAGCTTAGGCTATGAGACCTATTTTTCACCATTTCAAACTTTACTAAATCAGCTACGTACCTTGGGTTTGAAAAGCATGAAATGTGCCGTAGACCAAATAGTTAGGATTACCATTGTTATTTTAATGAAGTAGATTATTCATACAATTCAAAATATTCATATAAACTGACATACAGGTAAAATATAAGCACAGGCAGTACACAGACCTTTCGAGGGGCATGTGCTAAAATTACTGCTATTTAAAAGAAGATATTAACGAAGGATCATTTTCAGGACATAGTGATGCTGAGCAAGGGCAGGCTACATCTTTTCCATTGGGCACAATTTCCTAAAAATTGTCACGCGGATTTAAAATAACACTCTATTAAACAAGCTTATTGGATCGCCATCAAATGTAATGAAATTGATAGACATTTTAATACCTGTAAGCCATTTAATGGCATGTGGATTTATATTCTCCTATCTGTTTTAATTTTTTTTGTAAATTGGCTACATGCATCTATTGTTTATTTGAAAATACTACACATTTTCGTCAAAATGTTTTTTTAAATTGTTAAGTGTTTGCATGTTGCTATCGTTTCACTTATCTTTAGGGAGGAGTTATTTTCCCGTTTAAAAGCCATGATCGAGCAAATGCGAAGTGTGCATAGGATTTTCTTTAGCCTAGATTAAGAACACCTAAAGTAACAGCAAAGCCAGCAACATGGTTGAGTGGACAGAGTTTGAGCGCGCCACCATTGAATTAATCTTCTCCAAGATGGACTACGAGGACGTGGGCCCCGCAGCTCTATCCAGGCCGGTTTACATTTTAAGGCCACTTTTAAGAATTACGGTTATGGTGCGAACAGTGGCAGATAATTGCAATCAATGCAAATTAATAAAATTCCTATAATAGAGTTATGATTATGTGTTCCAATATTATTTTCACGCAATTTCTTATTCGACTCGCGTATAATGTAGTCTTCATATAGATGGACATTCTAAACTAAAACATGTATTCCTGTATGTTCCCTGACTATATTTGTTTGTGTAATATGTTTTCTTATTCCAACAGATGTCTAGTTGTATACCCCTGGACCCAAAGGTATTTCGGTAACTTTGGTAACCTGTACAATGCGGCTGCTATCCAGGCAAACCCCATGGTGGCTGCACATGGAAAGACGGTCCTGCATGGACTAGACAGGGCTGTTAAGAACTTGGATAACATCAAGGCCACCTACGCAGAGCTGAGTGTGCTGCACTCCGAGAAACTCCATGTGGATCCCGACAACTTCAAGGTTAAGCTATACCTACGTTATCCACCTTGAACGGTCTCACAAACATCATAGATTTATGATATTTTGTTTATGTACGAGATTTATACTAATTTTGTAATTGTAATTCTGACTTAAACCCTCAACTATGCGCCTGTATTTTGCTTTGTGCAGCTGCTGGCTGACTGCCTGACTGTGGTTGTTGCTTCGAGAATGGGTTCCGACTTTACAGCTGATGTCCAGGCGGCATTTCAGAAGTTCCTAGCAGTGGTGGTGAACTCCCTGGGCAGACAGTACCACTAGAGCCTCTTCAATTGGACCACCAACAACGGGCGGTCATTTGCTTGTAGGTGGCCCTAAATAAAAACATAAATAAATATATACAAAACTTTAATTGGTCCCATCTTTTTCTTAAACATCACAAATAGAAGACAAATTGTAACCAAATAGATATTCTGTGTTAATACCGCAAAAACATGAACATGTTCAATATGGGGGAAAATGAACATGTGCAACAATTCTTTTGAAACATGTTTGATAATCTAAAAAACATGTTTTAGGGCATTATTTTCCAAATGGAATTAACTCATTAATTAACGATGACAAAATGTGCTCTATGTGCATTTTACATTGCACTATAAAATATACCACACTGGTCGTAAATTCCAATTATTATATTATCAGCCCAAAACAATATCACGGTAATCTTTTACAACGTCCATATCTTTACATTTGTATGCCTATAATATTGTAAACTTAGTATCAGTATTAGGATTAGTATCAGTCTAATTTAGCCTGTAGGCCTATATTTTGTTATCTACGAATAGGCCATATTAAAATAATGTCAAGTAGGCTAGTTTCATTTTTCAAACTCAGAAGGAAGCAACTCGGTGAAAATACAGCACACGGTCTAACCAGCAAGCTGACCATAACTTGTACATGCAATCAGTCTTCATAATCAGTCATCAGCTGCCACTCTGCTGACGCCCCCCTACCCCCGTCTGTCCCTGTCCTTGTCCACCTGGTCATGGCTCCGATCTGGACTAGGTTTAAATAGACTCTGGGCTTAGCCCACGTGCATTGATTAACTGTTACAATTTTGACACTTAATATTTTCACCCGGCACAGCCAGAAGAGTACTGACCCCTCGGAGCCTGGGTTATCTCTATGTTTCTTCCTAGATTTCGGCCTTCTTAGGCAGTTTTTCCTAGCCACTGACGTTCACCACTACTGTGGTTTACTCCCTGGGGTTTAAGGCTGGCTGTTTTGTGAAAGGACTTTGTGACAACTGCTGATGTAAAAAGGGCTTTATATATTTCTTGGATTGATTGATTTTCAACATCTTAACTGACTGTTAGATTGATATGAATGTCAACAAACAAAACATATTAATCCAATCAACTGGATATTATCTATTTATTGTCTCAATACAATGAAACAACATAAATGTATTATTAAAAAGAGTTGAGAATCATGGGCAAGTCAGAAAGTACAGCACAGGAGAATAATTGAAATTCTCAGATACAGTGCGCTCCTGGTAATATCTCGTCTGAATAAATTGCTCAATGTTCACCAGGAAAAAATATCTTAGCCTTCATTCATAACCACTCTACTTATCGATTATGTAGGCTAGCTGGTTTTAAAATGGGCAGAAAAAAATTATACGCGCGCCCAACCTATTTCTGCACGCTCATGTCCATCCCCCATACGTTATCTCCATATAGTTTACCTTGGCACAAAAAAACACCCATCAAATAAACAAAACTACCAGTAGATTGAGAAATGTATCCCTAAAACCATCGGCCATTAGCCAAATAACCAAGCTGGTACCGCAAAAAATTTGCCAATTAAATTAAATTCACTTGGAAAGTGAAGCAGAGAGGCAGCGAGGCAATCGTGTCATTCTAATATGATTCCGGCCATTTTATCCACTTCAAATGTCAATGTTTATGATAGACTGTAGGCTCTATTGACAACATTATCAGCTTCTAAAAAACAAGTCACCAGTTTCTGATAGACTGTAGGCTCTATTGACAACATTATCGGCTTCTAAAAAACCAGTCACCCCCGACATTTTTGGTCAGTCACAACTTTTTACCATGGGGATTTTAAGCTTCTAATGTTTCGCTCAGGGGAGTTTGTTTCAATTAGCCCAGCAGGTTCTGAACGTCTGGTGGCTTCCTTAGAAAACCAACTTAGAATCCAGTTGATATAATTAATATTACATTGTAGTAGTCTACTAAATGTAGGATTTACTCCCAATTATAAGCTACTATTTTTCCTCATTGAGCTCAATGATGACGGATGCACTTATGCCAGTATCTACAGATACATTTCATAAGGTAATTAAATTGATGTCCACCGATCAATCTACACCTTTCTAATTTGAATTGTCCATTTAAAGTGACAAATGGGGGTCCGCATGCCTAGACAAATGGGGGTCTAGGCAAGATTTTAATCATTAGGCTATTATTTTCCCTCAAGAATGTGTTAAAAAATATGGATTAGTATGTAGGCCTAACTAATGTAATATTTTATTCAGCTTTTGATAACATGTTTTCAATGCAGCATACACGTCAATTTAAGGGGGAATTGCCTTCTAATGACATTGGAGTGAAGAGCCAACATGTCCGGAGCATGTCTCAGCAATGGAGTATATTCAAGCTGACGGGGGTACAGCTCTAGCAGGTGTGGGTTTTCCGGCATAACACCGGCTCTGCAAACAGCTATGTATTTGATTAAATTCTGACAGTTCAAAAACAAAAGTCAATATGTGCGAAGCATTTGTATTTAAAGATTTATTCATAATTTATAACAAGACAGAGCGCTGATTAAGCCTCAGGTTTGTTCTTAGTCCTCCTTCACACTTCTTATCGGTACTTCTCAGAGAGAGCTCGGCCCACAGCAGCCAAGAACTTGTCCATAGCCACATGAGCCTCTGGGGTGAAGTCATCTGGGCACATAATGGACAACACCACCATGATGTTGTGGAACATGATCTACAGGAGGAAATGGATTGCAATGATCACTAGTTAGCTACAATTGCGCTATTTTTAGTTGAAGGTATTGTGGGATATTTTAGACTTTGATACATTTTAATGTGATGTCAAGTCAACATTTAGCTAATGGTTCAAATAATGAGATGACTAAGCACGCAGACCTTGAAGTTTGCCGGATCGATTCGCAGTTGAAAGGCGTGCAGCTCGCTGAGCGTGAGGAGACCAGCCGTGAGATTGTCAATGTTGGCCACCGCTTCACCGATGCCTCCCATGATGACCCCACCGTGCTTTCTGACCTGGGCAGAGCCGGGGCTCAGGTCCTTCCAGTGGGAGAAATAAGTCTTGGTCTGGGGGTAAACCACCAACGTCCTGCACAAAAAACATGTATTTAAAGATTTAATGTTTTTAACAAATACACGTGCATTCAAAAAAATTATGGGAAACTTGCATTACCTAGATAGCGCCTCGGATCCAATGTCTTCGGCCTTGCCCGCAACCTTGGCCCAGAACGTTTTGACCACTTCCTTGTCCTTAGCGGTGAGACTCATTGTTGTTTCTAGTAAGCAACCTGAAGAGTTCAGTGAAGAGCTATTGCAAAGGGGCCCTTTTAAATGAATGAACAGCGAGACACACCCCCAGACCCAGCTCGTACGCGCGTGCCAACTAACGCCTTTCATACAAAAGAACGTTGACCAATTTCAAAGCACGTTGAAAATGTTTTGAAAGGTAACGTTTTTAAATGATAAAGATGCTAAAAACTCTGATGGTATTTTAAGTGAAATGTCTTAATTTATGTAGGCTTATGCTGCAGGTTAGGTGGGAGGGAAAAGCCTATACAAATGTATCTATTATAAGTCTACTAGAATAACATAGCCTAGTAGTTACATTATATTCAGAATTATTACCGTTTCTTTCTCCAATTCAAGTTGAATTACGTGAAACAGTATGGAAAGCAAATTGAATCCCCTTAAAAACGTTTATAAATCATTGTTTCTGGAAAAAGTTCCAGACTACTCAGAACATTCACACTAGTATAGTGTAGATTTCTTTGCAGATCTTGAGTAATACCGAGAATATTAAATAAACGTCGTATTTTTTGCATAAAACGAATCACGACCGCGTTTTTGGTACGTTAATGCAGATAATCTAGATTCGATGTACACAATACTCATTCTACTTATGGAGACTTATTTGAGCAATGTCTAGATGTTTTGGTGCGTTCATGACTGGGCATTTATTTAATATGTGACTTTGTAAAATCGGTTTTCAACTTCATATTATGAACAAGGCTGATTTTGCTTTAGTAAATTGATTTCGAAGACATAACTCTTAATTTTCTCATATAGAATATGATTTGCTTATCTGGTCGTACCATATTACCCAAGCACATTAAAGATAAGGAGACGGTAGGTTTCTATAAAAATAGGGTACTATAAACTGCTTCAATTTGCTTATCAAAGATAATCAATTGGACCTTTATGGAAAGGGGTGGAACCCATTCAAAATGTCAAGATACTTTGACAGATAACCGCTCTTGAGCATCACTTCCAAGAAAGGCAATATCTTTTTTTTACACATTCCTTACATCGACCACAATTTCCAGAAGTTGTGTTAACATCTTTGCTTGAAGACATTCAGAAAGTTACCAGGAAATAAAAGATAAAATACTAAGAAAATCGCCAAATAAGACCAATACAAATTCTAGTGACTATTGCAATTTTACTAGTCACAATACTTCATAATGTCTAGTTGCAAGTCACTTTTCTTTGTGGAAACCGAGCTGTTTTATGAGTCATGAACTGTAGGCTAATGTTTCTTTTTGTTTGTTCGTTATAGACCACATAAAAATGTAGAGCCCTGTCTAGCTAAATGATTAGTCCCCAACCCATTAATTTGTGACATGTAAGTCATTCAAAGTCCCTTTTTACTGTTTAATATGAAACCTGTCACCTTAACCCACCTAAGCTTGCATTAGCAAGCTCAGAGATCATTTCCTACATAATGTTGCTTTTATCTAAAGGTTGCATGTTTTTTTCTTAGTGGGAATATTGAATTATTTTATCGTTGAACGTTTGCCAAAATAATTTGATATCCATTCATCCTGCCAGTTAAACCCATTAGGAATACAAATTGCTTAATAGATAAAGATATATATATTCTTTTCAAAATATGCATTAAGCATTGCGTAAAATTATCAAAAAGTTAAACACTATTCTGCAACAATCGGGTCACATGGCTCTATTAATTACTCAGAACTTAATAATTGTAAATGAATACAACAAAGATAATTCAAGAGTATTCTAAAAAAGTATGATATCTCATTTTATATCAGCAGAACACAAATAAATAAAAATGCACTCCACACAAACATTAGGCTGAGTGATAACAAATAGCCTACAATGACATTTTAGTATAACTTTTAATTTGAGTTCTATAGACTTTTGAAGATGTTTAAGAAGTGACCATTCCATTCAATGTAATCAGTTAAGTAGTTCTTCCCTACTGACGACTTTCTATACTTGCTGCATAAAAGTTAATTGCGTTCCAAGCATGTTTCGTGAGCGCAGGGCTCTTGGTCCGGAAGCGTGACTCCTGAAGGACGCAAATCCCCGTATAACGAATAGTACAGCTTCGCAATGCCAATAAGTCGGTTTCTGGTATTACATCCCACTATCATGACCCCACCCATGGCTGTCTTTTTTGGGTGGGGTCTTATTATTTTATAAACGCTGGTTAAACAAAGGCCAAGCGTGCATAGCGTTCTTTGGCATCCATTAAGAAGCCTGTTACAGAAAGCATATCGCCAGCGACATGGTTGAGTGGACTGACTTTGAGCGCACCACCATCGAAAACATATTTTCGAAGATGGACTATGAAGACGTGGGACCCGCGGCTCTCTCCAGGCAGGTTCACTTTTTATTATAGGTAATTTTTAGTAAACTTTCTCCTTATGGTTAAAAAAAGAATGACATACAAATTTGAACTAATATATTGCTGTTAAGGGCTTTGTGTACGCTAGTAATTAAGCTTTAACTAGAGGAGTAGACGCTCAATAAATATTCCAAATTACTACATTATTAATTTCCTCAAGTGGCCTGCATAGCTATGTGTTTTGTTAATGTGTTATTTAATGAGTGTTATTTCAACAGGTGTCTTGTTGTGTACCCATGGACACAGAGGTATTTCGGTAAATTTGGTAACCTGTATAATGCCGACGCAATCCAGGCAAACCCCATGGTGGCCGCTCATGGAAAGACGGTTCTGCACGGACTAGACAGGGCTGTCAAGAACATGGATAACATCAAGGCCATCTACACCGAGCTGAGCGTGCTGCACTCCGAGAAACTCCACGTGGATCCCGACAACTTCAAGGTAGAGCTATGAAGCTACTTACGTTATTCATTTTGCACGGTCTCCAGAACATACAACACTTATATTGTATAACATTAGCAATAACTCAATTCCTAACTCAAACCTTAATCTTATATGTATCTCTATCTGGCTATCTGCAGCTGCTGGCTGACTGCCTGACTATTGTTTTTGCTGCGAGAATGGGTTCCGACTTCACAGCTGATGTCCAGGCGGCTTTTCAGAAGTTCTTGGCCGTGGTGGTGAGCTCCCTGGGCAGACAGTACCATTAGAGTATCTCCACTCAGTCGGAAAACCATCAAAAGACCTAACACCTATCATTATGCTTGTCGTGTCTTTTTTGCCTTTAATACAACAAATACAATCATAAATCATTATTTAATTGGTGCGTTTTGTTCTTGAATGTATCAGTGTGGTTGCATATATTGTTGTCTAATAAAACACTTCCCAAGAAAAAGGGTATTTATATCCCAAAAACTTTGTTGATGAGGATAATGTCCCAGCTAACAATTTTCCGTAGTCACAATGTTGTTACTACGTTACCTGGCGACCGAAATTAGGTTGCAGCAACGTTGTCAGCTACGTTGTCACAACCGGTTTGCTTGTTGTCGCTACAACGTAACTTATTGAAGTTGTCAGTTGGTCGCTAGCATGGTAGCATTTCTAAAGTTGTCGATTGGTTATTGGTAATCCCAGGCATCCTAACCAGTTGACCATTCATTGTCCTTTTCCTCTTAAATTTTTTATATTCATACATACAGCAAGAATATGTACAGCTCATTTCCTTAAGTTAATTTCTGTCCAGTCAGCATCTTAACAGTTTGCTCCAACCTTGTGTTTACCTGCTCCAACTGTTCAATGAAATCTTAAATGTGCCCAACACATTTCAGCAGGGTTCTACACAGGCGTTTAATTTACAGTGAGGTATTTTATACATTCATTTACATATTTTATATTTATTTTATCAACCCCTTCCCAGATATGTTATTTCTCCTCGTAAATTACATAACATATACTGTAATATACGAGACCCCCATATGTACAGTGGGGAGAACAAGTATTTGATACACTGCTGATTTTGCAAGTTTTCCTACTTACAAAGCATGTAGAGGTCTGTCATTTTTATCATGGGTACACTTCAACTGTGAGAGACAGAATCTAAAACAAAAATCCACAAAATCATTTAAAAATGTATGATTTTAAATAATTAATTAGCATTTTATTGCATGACATAAGTATTTGATACATCAGAAAAGCAGAATATAATATTTGGTACAGAAACCTTTGTTTGCAATTACAGAGATCGTATGTTTCCTGTAGTTCTTGACTTGGTTTGCACACACTGCAGCAGGGATTTTGGCCCACTACTCCATACAGACCTTCTCCAGATCCTTCAGGCTTCGGGGCTGTCGCTGGGCAATACGGACTTTCAGTTCCCTCCAAAGATTTTCTATTGGGTTCAGGTCTGGAGACTGGCTAGGCCACTCCAGGAGTTTGAGATGCTTCTTACGGAGTCACTCCTTAGTTGCCCTGGCTGTGTGTTTCGGGTCATTGTCATGCTGGAAGACCCAGCCACGACCTATCTTCAATGCTCTTACTGATCTCGCGATACATGGCCACAGCCATCCTCCCCTCAATACGGTGCAGTCGTCCGTTCCCCTTTGCACAAAAGCATCCCCAAAGAATGATGTTTCCAGCTCCATGCTTAACTGTTGGGATGATGTTCTTGGGGTTGTACTCATCCTTCTTCTTCCTCCAAACACGGCGAGTGGAGTTTAGACCAAAAAGATCTATTTTCTCTCATCCGACCACATGACCTCCTCCCGTTCCTCCACTGTATCATCCAGATGGTCATTGGCAAACTTCAGACGGGCCTGGACATGCACTGGCTTGAGCAGGGGGATCTTGCGTGCGCTGCAGGATTTAAATCCATGATGGCATAATGTGTTACTAATTGTTTCTTTGAGACTTTGGACCCAGCTCTATTCAGGTCATTGACCAGGTCCTGCCTTGTAGTTCTGTCAAGTTGGATGGAGGAATAGATCCAAGCGTAGAGCGCAGGACTCCTTTATTATGGAGAAAAAACAGCAGAGCAAAAGGGACCAGTCTGTAGCGAAATCAATGGGCTGTCAAATGGTCGGTACCAGACTAAACATGTAGGCAGGAGGTTGAAGCACAAGAGGGGAAATCCATAGAGGCAATCGGTAGGCAGGCAGGTGAAGGTCAGGATATCAAAGTAGGCATAGTTTAATATAAGGTTCAAATACTCGTAAAGTGCAGGCTCCGTAGAGTTGTACATACAAACAATAATTCAAAAGGACTGACAGCAAATTCAGAACTAATATGGGGTAGAACGAGACACAGGTGTCAACGATAATGGGGAATGGATAGGCTGCGTTCAAAAACAACAAAAGAGAACAGCACACAATTTTCCTGGTCCCTCTGGAAATCCTTTTTTATAAGAGTTATAACTAAGTAATGTCATCAGTTAGAGGAAGACCCTTGCCTTTCTATTTGTATGAGTGAAACAATGCATCCACTCAATAAAACATTGCATTTATTTTTGCTTCTTTAAATATAATTTGTGAAATAATAGCAGACAATTGCGTAGGAGCGGGGGCTGAGGTGACATGTCCCCCCAATATTAGAAACGGGTTAAACTGTCCCCCCCAATGATTTTTTTTTCCTAATACTTTTATTTTGAAAAGAAAATAAGCTTTGGAACTTGCCACTTCACATTGTTTCATGAGGAGCAATGTGTGTAGGCTAACTAAGTAGATTTCTGTAGCTATAAGTTTAGTTTTCACTGTAAGTACAACATGTATAAATGTCAATATATTTTCATAGCTATAGAACGAACAAAAGGGATAAAATATATGCTTGCTTCTGACTAAAAATGTAGTTAAGGTGTTGTTAGCAAGCTGTGTTTATTTTTAAGTTTAATCCAACCAACGTTACAGTACTATTAGCTTACTTGCTAGATAACAGAGTTGTTCCTAGTGCTGTGTGGAAAAGGTGATAGTGAATAATTTGAAAGGAAGAACGCCTGCTAAAATGATTTGCACAATCTCCATCGCAATAGGGCAGGGGTGTCAAACCGGTTCCATGGAGGGCCGAGTGTCTGCAGGTTTTTGCTCTCACCTTGTACTTGATTGATTTATTAGGTCACTCATTGGTTAGTTTCTACCCTCACCTGGCTGTTTACGTCTGAACTGGGAACCAATTTATAGAAAAAAACATTAACCTACAGACACTCGGCCCTCCGTGGAACCGGTTTGACACCCCTGCTAAAGGGTCTACAAGTAATTAGCGACGTAATGGACGTGCCACCACCAGTCAAAAATGTGTTTAAGTAGCTAAGGTTCTTGGTAACAGTCTCCATCCAACAGCTGGTATTTTCCCCTTTCTGTTCATCTAGATATAGCTAAAGTGTGTTCATTTTGAGCATGGCAGGGATAGACATTAATTTACAGGCACATAGCAACAGGGAAATCATTGATATGTGCCACCCCAAGACAGATTGTTGATCAGTGATCATGTAAATCAGTCATTGAATAGGATCTCTGATAAAAGGACAGCAGCTGAATTTAGGATCGTACTGTTTGCGTTTACTTTATGCAGAAGAGAGGCTGTCATAACAATAACACTATTCATAGAAGTAGCCAGAGCATGGGAGAGACTACAAACCAACTGGAAAGATAGTGAGAAGTATTACTTCAAGAAAGTCTAACGAAGCAGATTGGAATATTTAAAGCTGGACTAACATGCCTGACTGAGATGTCCTCAACATCATTGTAGTATTAGTACTTTTAAAAGACACACTCTGGTTACATTGCCATCTATCTAAAATGAATTTCCCGCTGAAAAGACCCACCATGCAAAAATTTACAAACAGCATAATTTACCAGTGCTACTTAGGACTATGCAATGTTCAGAAATGGCTACTTTCTTAAAGTCAAACTGGAATGTTCACACTGAACACAAGGCCTCGGTAGAGAAAGACAACATTATTTGGGGTCTCTACTTCCTACACCCTTTCCAGACATAATGAGTACTGCAAGCCAGTGTTGTTAAAACAATTATTGCCCCCATTATCTTCAACCAGTCAGCGAAACTGTCACACTTAATTGGTCGATAATACCAATGTATTTTTTAACCATGTCTATATCTTACGTAGTCATGGACAAAGAGAATCGAACTAGAAGACAATTATAGAAGTGGAAAAACAGGTTGGTAAACACCTTGAATTCGTACAATCATAAACAAGCGTGATTACACTCTGAATATGTTCACTTAGATTGTCCTCTTGCTTCCAAAAAGTAGTGACATTTGAAACTCCCAGACAAAGTTACCAGCAAAAGTGTTTTTTAGGTCGAAATGTAACTTTTCTTTCAGATGTATTTTTTTAATCCCATTCTGAGATCAAATATCTTTGAATCCAAACAAATATTAGAATCACTGTTTTGTAGGCTAAAAATTTAGATAACTAACATGTGTCAAGCAAGCAGTCTTGCCCGGGTTTAGGATGTCCGTTTTCTATTTGCTCATGAGTCATGTGTTGCGTTTCATACTGCATTTCAACCGATATTTAGGCAAATCAAGTTCTGACAGTTCCATTACCACACACTACAGTAAAAAACAGCGTAAAGATCAGAATGTGTGTATTTGAAGATTTATTCATAATTTATAACAAAGACAGAGCGCTGAGCACAGTGATGATCAAGCATCCCGTCTGGTCTTAAGCCTCCTTCACACTTCTTATCGGTACTTCTCAGAGAGAGCTCGGCCCACAGCGGCCAAGAACTTGTCCATAGCCACATGAGCCTCCGGGGTAAAATCAACGGGAAACAGAATAGCCAGAACCACCATGATGTTGTGGAACATGATCTACAAGGGGGAAAATAATTTAAATGACCACTCCGGTTTAGATTGCTGCAATTGAACTATTTTTGCTCGTACTGTCTAATTTACTGAAAACAGTATAATATAGATATTTTAAATATATATTGTTACATTTAAATGTATGTCACTATAAAACAAATGCCGTGACTGTGCAATACAGACCTTGAAGTTTGCTGGATCGATACGCAGTTGAAAGGCGTGCAGCTCGCTGAGCGTGAGGAGACCAGCGGTGAGATTGTCGATGTTAGCCACGGCTTCAGCGATGCCTCCCATGACGACACCACCGTGCTTTCTGACCTGGGGAGAGCCGGGGCTCAGGTCCTTCCAGTGGGAGAAATAAGTTTTGGTCTGGGGGTAAACCACCAAGGTCCTGTGTTGGAAGAAACATACATATTACGATTTACCGTCAACAACAAATTAACAGAATTTCTACATTATTAAACCAAACAATTCTATTACCTAGACAGAGCCTCTGATCCGACATCCTCAGCCTTGCCCGCAACCTTGGCCCAGAACGTTTTGACCACTTCCTTGTCCTTAGCGGTGAGACTCATTGTTGTTTCCAGTGAGGAACCTGAAGAGTTCAGTGAAGACCCTTTGCAAAGGAACTTATTTATATGAATCAACCGCGAGACACACCCCCCGACCCACCACGGAGGTGCGTACTAACTTCAACGCCTTGACTTTTTTAGAAGATGGAATATTGCCAATTTGTCACAGCAGGTTGAACACATAGAGTTTGAAAATTAATGTTTTTCTTTCTAACAATACTTTTGTATTGAACTGTGTACTTTCCATGGGATTATGTTGCAAATTGGTCGAAACAAAAACAAAAAATTTTGTACAATTACATCTTTCACACTTAGTTGTACTCTAGGTTTACTATATCCCAACAGAATTTCAGGATAAATTACAGGATATAAATGAATTGAACCAATATAAGTGCATTGAAGTAGTCCATCTTAAAACTATAAATAGCCTACCAAGATACTTTTCCATAAACATTTTTTTGTAGAACGTAAAAAACGTAAGCATAAAGATTTCATAATGATTGTACGCGAATTTGCAGATCTTAATAATCAAGAACTTACGACAAAAGTTTTCTTTCGGTATTACCAAATCATAAACATGGTTTAAGTGCTCGAATAGAGAAAATAAACAATTTTAAAACATGTTGTAATATTTTGGGTCAAGATTTGAAAAGACTACAAAATTACTCGAAAAAATTGTGTAACAATAATACATTTGGTGCACTCAGTGCTGAACCCTAAAGGACATTCTTACGCAATACTTAAAGTATATTCGTAAAATTATGGCCAATATAAAATCGAAAGAAAAGCAAAATCATACCAATTATCAATATATAATATAATCCACAACTCATTGTAGCCAAATTATATTTATTCTGCCTAATCTGAGGAACGACGTTGTTTCTGTGTGCAAAATTATTTCTTATTTCTTCAAGATGAGTAATTGTTTGAAGATGTTTTCATTGACAAAATGCGAGAACGATTTTGCTTAACCAATGTCTATTCAGTGATTGCGAATCCCGAGCCTCCAATTTATTAATATGAAAAATGATTTACTTATCAGGTAATACCATGTTACCCAAGTACATTCAAAGCCTTAAAGGACTTCCAATGGCTTATGAAAGACAACTCTACCAAATGGTGCTTTTACGAAAACGGGTGGAACCCATCAGGAATGTCAAGATAACACTTCCACTGATAATGATGCTCTGTAGCTAGGTCCCTTCCCTTATCTTCTTCAACACATTCTATCTGTTACCACAGGGGTGACACGGGGTTATTGTCTATCTGTGAATAACATATACATAATCTAGTGATGTCAAAACATATATATATATACTTTTTTTTCTGAAGTCATCAATTCTCCTAAATATTTTGGACAGATTTACATTATAATTATGTCAATCAATCAATCAAATTTATTTTATAAAGCCCTTTTTACATCAGCAGTTGTCGCAAAGTGCTTTCACAAAACACCCGACCTTAAAACCCCAAGGAGCAAACAACAGTAGTGTTGAACTTCAGTGGCTAGGAAAAACTCCCTATGAGAGCCGAAATTTAGGAAGAAACCTAGACAGGAACCAGGCTCCGAGGGGTGA